>JACEVL010000117.1:3030000-3050000 GCA_020284085.1 Aporrectodea caliginosa | reverse complement strand
TTACTACGATATCCAGCACTCTTATTGCGTACTTGTCAGATTGAATTAATAAACGAAAATTATTTATTATTATTATGAAATAACAACAATATTAAAAATGATGATGATAACAACAACAATAATAATAATAATAACAATATTAAATCAAGATGGCCTTGTTTTAATCAATCTTCTCGACCACTGTCTTGCTCAATTATCAGATATCGATATTACAGTGCTGTCATTGTGAGATGATAGGCCGACTACTTTCCTCTATCAGCACTTATCTATCAATCCAATGCTTCCATGAGTTGCTTTTTGAAGCACCTTCTTCACTGATAAAACCATCAGCAGCAAAGACTAGTCATTTCAGAACAACGCTCACCGACTTCTTGTAAGTCTGAAGGATCATATGTACCTCGAGTAAATGAAAATATTAATAATAATCCCCGATACTAACAACAATACTAATTTTAGCCAAATAATATTCATGAGCTAAGGAAAACAATTGCATGGGTAATAAAAAAAGAAGCCCCATGCAGCACACACAACCAAAATCCAAACTCATTTCACAAGTCATTCATTCATTCATTTCAAGAATTTGTATAGCATCTCTTCAAGACGCCCACTCAGAGGCACTCCATGGTGCACGGTGATGTAAATAAGTCTTAAGGAGTTTGTAGAACGTAGACGAATCATCCATAGGTAACAGGCGTATCTCCAACGGGAGACCATTCCAGACAGAAGGACCTACAACTGAGAAAGCACGACGCTCACAGGTTGAGGTTCTAGCTCCCCGCTAGAGGCAGAGCCAGTACGGTAGATACAGGACAACAGAGCTTACATAGATAGGCTGGAGCATAGCCAAGGAGGCAACGGCAAACCAGTGAAGCGATTCTGTACTCGACGCGCTGCGAGACAGGGAGCCAGCGCAGGGTTCATGCATGTAAGCCGAAACATAGACAAACTTAGGGATTGGCACAATTAGCCGGGCTGCAGAGCGAAGAACCCGGTCTAGTCGGGCTATCCATAAAAGCGGAAGACCAACCAGTATAGAGCAGCAGTAGTCCAAGCGTCTGGTGACAAAAGCGTGGACAAGGGTAGCAGCAGCATCCTGGGATAGGGAGCGAGAGAAGACCCGTAGCTGACGAAGTCGGTAGTAACAGCCACCAGTGAGCTGACCTATGTGCATTGAGAAACCAAGTTCTTCATCCAGTGTAACACCCAGATCCCGGACAAAATCATAACGGGCAACGTGGGGACTGGGGACAGGTTTCAACCACCGCACAACGACCCACACCCGCCAGTCGCCTACGTCCACCCAGCCAGATGAACTGATTCCTGGCCCTATTAAGTAGGAGACGGTTTGGGCTAACCAGTCAGCATAGCATGACACATTAGCTGGACCGCCGTCAGAGCACTGTCAGAGAGGCACTGGGTATACCCCTGAACATCATCAGCATAAAGTTAACGAAAAAGACCACATGATCAATGTTCCCTCTAAGCTGTGCACGTGTGCGCACGCGCACACAGGTCGTGAGACGAGCGCACACAAGAAAACATGGAGCGCACACATGCTTTACTAATAAATTTATTTTTACATGTAAAACTTGTGAAATGCCTTAACTTATAGGCTACTCCGTTGTATTTTAAACAAAATGCTAAAATTTTAGGCAACGTATCATAGTGAGTTGAACACACGGTAACGTTGATTATCCGCCGACTCCGCAATGTGCACAGAATTTTACTCTCCTTGTAAACATGTTGCACAAAAGAAATTTTATGCGCACACAGACTCCAACAAATTAGAGGGAACACTGCACATGATGTCAGCAATGGCCCTATGCCAGACCTATAAATAATATAAAGCAACAGTTCCAGAACATAACCCTGCAGGATCCCAAAGGGAGCAGGAACCCATACAGATCTGGAAGTACCAAAAGACAACAAAATTGGTGCGCTTCGATAAGAAGGAACGAAGCCATTCAAGAGGTTGATCCACCTGGCCAAATGACGTAGAATGGCGCTGGAGGAGTATGTTATGGTCAACGCAGTCAAAAGCCGAGCTGACATAAAAAACGCCAGAAGAGAGATACGCCCAGTATCCGAAGCACCACAGAGGTAGGATAAGAGGCAAAGTAACAGTCTCAGTACAATAGCGCCTTCGTGAGTTTCTTGTAAGGCGTTATATAAATGGCCATATACATACATACTTATGAAAGAAAAGCGAGTGCATTACTTTTAATCAACACTGCAAAAACTCAATTTAAAAAATAAGTAACGGAGATGAAACCCAAAAACCAGTTCATCATTTCATAAGGCCTACTAGATACATAGAGCAATCCAATATTGTATTTAAAACCCTCCTGGGTGCAAATTTAGGTCCACAGAGGTGCACATAAATCTAGTACCACAGCACAGTAGGTGAGGCCTACAGGCAACCACTTTCTCTGATTACTATTGACTAGACATGTGTCTATCGTTATATAGCCCCACTACCTAATTACTGATGGTCTTCTGCAGTCGTCCATGAAGGATTTGCTTCAGGTCTTTATGCAGTGATTATTATCTTGTGTAAGGCTCTTGAAGCTCATACCCTCCACAAGCACTCAGCCAATCAGTGCTACACAAAATACCAGGATACGGTGGATACCTATAAAGATTACATAAAAATCTAGTTATAACCATAACAATAAGTCAATAACCATCAATTTATTGCTCCAAACATTGACAAAGTAACATTCCGTTGTACAAAGAACAAAGATCTGTTGGTCGCAAAAGGGAACCCAGAAGGGACCAGAGTCCCGCTGGTTAGGGCCACCTATATACATAATCTGTTGCTAGATGGTTAACAGAGGTTATCTAATACAGTGCAATCATACAATAAGTATCTAGTTCATGTACAATTATTAATGTACTAGTACAAAGTATTAAATCTTAACTAAGAAAAACACAAACAGAATGAGGGATTAGAACCACAGTTATTGTTATTTATTACCAGAAACTAAGTATTCCTGTCACACTAGTATTCCCTGACTAAAAGATGTTATTTTACAAGCATATGGCAAGAAAGGTCTGTAGGAAAGGGCATTGCAGACTTCATTAGGCAAAGACTGCACATAATATGTACCAATATTATTGACAAATGTTATTCATATTGCTAAAACTTTACATATTGGCCAAGACCCGGTATGCACGACTGTACATATTGGCAAAGATGGTACATATAGGCATAGAGGGACATATTGACAGATCTCTTCATTTGTCAGTCACCGATCTGATCCGGAGATTGAAGAGTATTTTGGGCAATTAAGGAAACCATCACAACAAACCAATTGTTCTTTGCCCTAAAACAAATGGCTTGGAAAGGAAATGTGCAGCTTATAAGATCAAAGTCAGATGGGAGATACAGAAACACTTGTTATGCATTGTCTGGAGTGGCCATGTGTATACTGAAGTAATTTAATAAGTTCAGAAGGTTATGAAACTTGGAATTCAAGGAGTGATTGGGATTCTGTTAGAGTCAGACTGTAACCACTGACAAAGCTGAGGTACTGATTTCCGGAATTCACAGTAATGATAAAGTAGAATTTCAAATGACTTTGGGATTCGAATAGGTAAAGGAAAGGAAGCCAACTGGTTTCAGGCATGACTTCAACAGGAAAACAACTCTGTCACCTAGTCCACCCATCTGAGGTTCATTTAGGAGTGAAAAGGAGGAAAGCGTTACATCTGAAATGAAGATGTATCAGAAGGTTGGACCAAAGTTTCATTCAGAGCAAGAATATCTACTGGATGATCAAAGGTGTAGTTATAGAAAGAGGAGGATTTATTCCGGATAGAATGGACACTGAGGTGGAAAAATTTTATAGTTTCACGATGGCAAGGATCAGGAAGGTAGTATAGCAGATGGAAAATATGCATATTTACTTCTGATACATTTTGGACTAAAAGATGTAGATTTGGATGAATGGGGTATTGTGAAGCAACACAGCAAGTTAGAAGCGTATCGTATAGGTATATTATAATTATTAGACATGGCTGGTAAAATGAATACACTACAGATGGACAGGACTCACAGGAGAATAAAATGAAGCAGTCTGTTTTCATCATGAGACAGCTGTTAAGACTTACGGCCACACATGTGACAGTGAACATAAAGAAGGTCAACAATAATAATCAATGTAGGGAAAGATGAGGACCGCATCAGGTGGGATTGAAACCAGCAACAGCAAGAGTCTGTACTATGCTGATATTTTAGCAAATATATAAGTAAGTAAGTAAGTACATCCTTTATTGCACCATTGCTAACCGCATTCTGGTTTACAATCGACAATGGCCCATATATAATCTCAAATGTTACATTTTAATTTCTATTGCTTTTCAAACTGTGCTGTCTACGGTATTTTGGTCAAGAGATACCAAGTTTTATTCTAAAAATACATATAGAGAACCCTACCCAAGTCTAAGAACATTTGTCAAGAATCTTCAGCTTATGGGTCAACTCATATACGGGTAAGTGCATTGCAAATACAAGATGGGAGGTCTACGTTAGTTGTGGACCAATGTTAAATTTTAGTAAAGAGAATAGAGTAGCAAAGTATATAGCCAGCGATGACATGAATGGGCAATAAAAGCGGAAGCACGCATGCGTAACACCAAACGTTTACATAAAATATGAGAATATGTATTATGTACGTATGTATACATGCAGGCATATATATATACTTTTATATATATACAGGGTGGGCCAAAAAAAGTAACCCCCTACGATTTTATTAAGTCACGTCTCAAGTAACTGTTATCAAACAGTTATTTGAGACGTGACTTAATAAAAATTGTTTTTTGTTACCTTTTTGTTGCGTTACATGTTTTTGGACCATAAAAAAACAGTGGGTGGACTCACTAAAAGTGATATAACTTTTGTTCTGCTTGAGATACTTTGTTGAAATTTGGCCGTGGTACGTAGATATGAATTACTTTTAAGCCTCTAAAAGTTAATTTAAAATTCTTACTTTTGGCCGAAATATTAGCAAAACCCTTAGGGGTTACTTTTTTGGCCCACCCTGTATGTGTGTGTATAAACATCATTGGACTGTAAGCAATTATAAACCCGTATATGAGCGGAAAGCTGTTTCGATGATGGCATAATGGCTGAGCACTAATTTATGGCTTAATATTCAGCTCTATTCAGTCCGTAATAAACCTTGAGTTTCATTGGGCAATTACTTCCACTGAAATAGTACGTGGACCATTGGTTGGATTGTGGTGACATTACAAAATAGTTGCGTAGGTGTTAACAGGCTGCTCCACTACAAGTGCTCGGCTATTGTGATTCAACTGTCATTATTTCATATCCTTTGGTTTCAACTTTCAACAGCTATACTTATACATCAGCTTAAAACAATGCAAAAGCAAAGCTCCATTCAATACTGAATTTTAGGACAGCAATTATCCTAGTCCAAACATTATTATCAACATTAACTACTATTAGTTATTATATATCATTACAATTATTATCATTTGTTTCTTTAAGGCACATATAATTCCTCAGGAATCCAAGGTACATCTGATCCTTCATGACTTAAAAACATTCAAAGAAATTTAAGCACTACACATATTAATTAATTTATTAATAATTTGAGATGAGATCATCAAACAAAAAGTCAAATTATTATTAATTGCCTTTGCATTACTACTGGCTGAACTAAGACAAAAGTGGTTGGCAACATATGGGTCAAAGTGACTGTGCTAAATCACCAGACAATTGACATGGTCTACTGCCACACTTTTAAAAGGCATAGGCATAATAGGCACTTACTAGGCATAATAGGCACTTATTAGGCATAATAGGCACTTATTAGGCATAATAGACACTTATTCATTCATTACGAAGATTTATATAGCGCCCCTTCAAGGTTACTACTCAGGAGCGCTCCCAACCCCAGCACAGCTGAAAAGGACAGTTTTGAGGCAAGAATAGAAAGATTCAGAGTGGATTGTTAGGCATAATAGGCACTTCCTAGGCATAATAGGCACTTACTAGGCACTTACTAGGACCAAGTTTTTTGCTGCCTCAGATATTTATGTTCCAAAGTTTTAACTTTACCTAATAAACATCATTATAATTATATTAGGCACAGATCTATGGATGGAAAAGTCGTTACGAATCTGTGGCTGAGAGATGTTGGGGCTGAAGGGCATATTATTATGACAATAACAATTGAACCACCAATTGTTAATCATAACATGGCTTGCCATTCATTGACCAATAAACTTCACACTAATCAATGCAACAGAATGTGAACCCCGGCCATGCTGTTATAATGGTCAGCAACGAATTTACGAGGCCATGGCTTGGGGTGGCACATTCCAACAGGCAACAAAACTCACAAATAAAAAATTGGCACTCAATTTAATTTAAAACTGCAAGCATGATGACAATAAATAAAAATAATTAGAAGAAGAGCAGTCCCTTGAGCTAGCCCTGAGGCAGCCATGGGTATAAAGTGTTAGCGACTTCATTTTCTTAGCCTCGGCACATGAGGGAGGATGGCCATTCCTCTTCCTCGCCGTCTCATCTTCCCACCAACAGTGTACGGACAGTGTACTCATTATAGCTGAGTTGGCTAGGGGTGCAGCTGGAGCAGAAATCTAGAACCAAATTTCTGCCCTGGATTTGAACCCCCAACCTCTCTCTTGACAGCCCAGCACGCTAACCACTACACTATCGAGCACCCCCAAATGATATTTATTAGGTAAAGTTAAAACTTTGGAACATAAATATTTGAGGCAGCAAAAAACTTGTTGGTCGTAGAGTAGCAGATTGCTAAATCCACCCTAGCAGGTGGCCCAACATATTCTCCCTTCACCTGCAGTAGACATATTACATATAAAATGCAACAGTATAGTTATATACAATGGAAGACTGTTCCAAGAGGAAGGACAACACAAGAGAAGGCAGGCTGGGCTTCAGTTTATAGGCAGAGGCGTGGCACAATACGAAGCACCACAGCAGCATACAGCTACATGGACACTACAGTACAACACTTGCCCCATCTGACTCACTCCATGTTGCAACACAGTGCATGCACGGGCGGTACCTAGCACCTTCAATTTTATGCATATATATATATATATATATATATATATATATATATATATATATATATACACATAAGTCACATATATAATATAACCATAACGACAAATTTGATTGCTTCATGTTGCATCAAGATAACATCACCATAGTAAAGCAAAATATTTATAGTCAAACGGAAAGCAAAGGGAGATAAACCCTTTAAGGACCAAAGTCCCACTAGCAGGGTTACCCAAGTACAGAAAGAGATAGGGACAGGTTGTGTCGTAGTACAACTAAATGTTCTATAACTTAACTAGTTAACTAAGACTCAAGAAATTAAAAGCCATAGGCGAGTGTTTGTCTGCATCGAGTAAACTGGATTTATACAAATCCTTCATTTGAGGCAGGTATTTTGATGATAGATAGGTGAGAATTAGGGCTAGGTTATGAAAAAACAACAGCAGACGCTTGAATATACAAATACAGGGAGAATTCCAAACGGTTAAAACCCTTAAAGGAAGATTATTCCAAGTCCTTGGGCCAGCGCTTCTAACTGAGAATTTCCCAGTATTTGTTCTTTGGAAGTTCCTCTAAAGTTGACATATATAATATATATATGCATATATATTGCATATATACAATGTATGCAATATATATATATATATATTAGGGGTGGGCAACGATTAAAAATTTTAATCGAAATTAATCGCACGATTAAAAGTTTTGAACGCCGCGATTAATTTTTAATGCATGTTACTATAGATAACAAGTACAACTACTCTACCAACTCAGAGTAATTACGTTGAATATGCGCTATATCAATGATTGTAGTCAATAAACAAAAGCACACAATGCTTTTACTACTTATTTTTACTTTTTAGTGTTTACTTTTAAGTTTAAAGTTTAAACTGAGCAGTTTTATCAAGAATTGTTTTAGCGCATTTCTAGAAATAATTGGGCACAGTGACAATCGCGTTAACTGCGTTAAAATATTTAATCGCTTTAATTAATTAACGCATTAATCGCGTTAATAACGCGTTAAATGCCCAGCGTTAATAACGCGTTAAATGCCCAGCCCTAATATATATATATATATATATATAAACTGAGCGACTGACTTGGTAGTTTCTGATAGTTAAAGAAGATGTTAAATTTTCAAATGAACTGGACCACACCCAGAGAGGTTCTTCAGATGAATGACCATGAATCCCTCTTCAGCCAATGAGTAAACTGTTCACACAGGTCTATTCATTGTACAGCTTAGTGCTCCTTATAATTATAGACAATGACAATACTACTTGGACAAACATCTTGACATTCACTAGAAAGATATACAAGTAGATCACTTCATATCTAAGTCCTACTAATTAATTCAAGGATTGAGATGATAGCGTCGGTATCACTGTCGGTAAGTGATAGCATCGGTAACTTCAACCGACAAAGGAAGAATTAAATGTCTTGATAAGTAACTAAATAAACAAATAGCCACTTGAACGAAAACAAGTAACTGCTCTTCGCCAACTCTGCAAGGATAGCAAAAAGACAGGCACAGTCATAGAAACATACCAAGAGACATACAAAACAAAGAAGCAAAGCTTGGCCTATCTAATCTAATCTAATCTAATCCTTCTGCCACTAGCCTAATTCTTCTTTAGTAACTAACTGTTAGAGCAGAGATAATATTTGCTATCTCAACCCATTTAATAACTAACAGTCAGAGCTTAGACAATTTTTCCTATCTGTTACCTTTTACAAGTTGCAGCTTGGTGTTGCGAATAAACGAAATTGATTGATTGATTGATTCTGTAGCATCGTATAACATAAGGCACATGGAATCAATTGATGGTCACTTCAGAGAAGTCAGTTAATATGTGAGAGGTGAGCAAAACCACCAGAAGTGAGGCTATGTTGGACAAACAGGTTGAAACAGAGGAACCTTTGTCATGTATGATCTTAAAAACTTAAGGAATCCACAGAACTCGTTTTTCAATTCCAACGCCTTCAAAGTGAGACTGCCTATCACTAACCTACTCTATGTCTCTAAGAGCCTTAAGCTATTCTATAACATTACTAATTCTGTTTGGCCTACTCATCCGTAAATTAGGTCAAATAGGCCTAACACTAAATCATCAGGGGCCTAGTGCAGTATAATTAGAATCATCAGCCCAACACTGTACACACATAAAATCAGCACCAAAGCGTACACCTATATTACTACATTATATTACATACACATAGGCTAACATTAACAAGTACATATACTCGTACATATATACAAGTACATGACATGTTTGCCCAGGCAATGAATTTTTTATTCAATAGGACCACACGTAGGTCAGTATAAATACGTGTATACATAAACATAGCATATACAATATACAGGCTGATACAGTTTATGCATGGTGCAGCATATATTATAGGCCTACAGTATTGTACATCTGTCAGTGGGCGACACAGACCTCTGAAAGCAGCTGTTAATGAGGTTCAACAGCCAGATATGATCAACGCCCACCTTGAACAGATATCAAGCCCACACCGCAATTTTTCTAAGGTGGAGCCAGAAAACTAGGGAGGAGAAAGAGGAAGGAAAGGAGGAGGAGGAGAAGGAGGAGGACAAGGAGGAGGAGGAAGAGGAGGAAGAGGAGAGAGAGGAGGAGAAAGAGGAGAGAGAGAGGAGAGAGGAGGAGGAAGAGGAGGAGGAGAGAGAGAGAGGAGGAGAGGAGGAAGAGGAGAAGGAAGAAGAGGAGGACAAGGAGGAGAAGGAGGAGGAGGAGGAAGAGGAGAGAGGAGGAGGAGGAAGAGAGAGAGGAGGAGGAAAAGAGAGAGGAGGAAGGGAGGAGAGAAGAGGAAGAGGAGGAGGGAAGAGGAGAAGGGGTAGGAGGAAGAGGATGAAGAGGAGAGAGAGAGAGAAGAGAGGAGAGAGGGAGAGAGGAGGGAGGAGAAAGAGGAGAGAGGAGGACGAGGAGGACGAGAGGAGGAGAGAGGAGGAAGAGGAGGAAGAGGGAGAAGGAGTAGGAGGAAGAGGATGAAGAGGAGAGAGGAGGAGGAGGAGGAGGAGGAGGAGAAGGAGGAGGAGGAGGAGGAGGAAGAGGAGGAGGAAGAGGACAAGGAGGACAAGAAGGTGGACGAAGAAGAAGAGGAGGACGAAGAAGAGGAGGAGGAGAAAGAAGAGGAGGAAGAGGAGGGAAGAAGAACAGGAAGAGGAAGAAGAGGAGGAGGAAGAGGAGACGGAAGAGGGCAGGCCTCCCAATTGGGGACCTCCATTCAATTCAACTCAATATGTTGTTCCCAGAACAACAAAGAAAATTTCAGACAGTAACACAATGGCAGATGTGAATGGATACAATAGGAGACCTAAACGGGACCAAAATCCAGCTTAATTATTGATGCCAATAATCTGAGTCTTTGACAAACTGTACCATATCATAATAGTTCCATCTCTTGAACCTTAGTATATATAAATATATATATATTGAACTCATTGTAATCAGTTGCAGTGTGTCAGCTCTCTCGAGTGCCAATAAATGACTATAATAATAATAATGATAATGATAATGATAATGATGATGATGATAATAATAATAATAATAATATTTAATAATAATAATAATAATAATAATAATAATAATAAAATAAAATATATAAAAATTTAAAAAAAAAATAATAATAATAATAATAATAATAATAATAATAATAATAATAATAATTGTTAACTGTGTTACAATGACGTAACACAGTTAACGAGTCTGTCGACGAGATTTATCTCTCTTGAGTTTTGTAGTTTTTAAAAGTATCTATAGCTCGTCAGAACACGTTTTTATACCACTGTGCATCTATTGACACCAGGACCTGGAGTATCTAAATATTTTCTGGCGTCAGACTCTGGATTTTGCAGGATTTTAGTTTAAATGTGTAAACTGTTCAGCTGGAAACCAGAATTTGACTTCATGATTTACACCGGTAAAACAGTTATGATCATACGACGTCATAATGCGTGTTGCCTAGCAACGCAGTAAAGACGTTCAGTTATTTACATTTTAAACAACATAATATTGACATCCATTTTCATTCCTCCCACTTCAGATATCTTCATTTCCATTCCTGTTCAAATATCCATGCATAATAATAATACATTTCGACTAAACTGGAAGGCGGAGGGTATCTTCGTCCATTGCCACCACAAGTAATGAGTCAAAGGTCACCAAAAGACGTCGGTGTATGCCCAGTTTGTTTGAACGAGTTTAAACTACATCGTTTGAAAGGCACACTACACTCCCATGGACCGCGTCGGAACCCATGTCCAGGTTCAGACCAGTTGCCTATTGACATTGTGCAAACAGGGAGTCGCTCTACACACACAAAGCATTCTGACGATAGCCAGTGCAATGCATCACAAACAACGCATTCTGATGCCTGGTACAATGCAGATAACGATGAAAATCTATTCTGCAATGAGCCGTTACTAGACTGTTTAACCCATCCAAAGGTTAGAAGTCGACTGCTGAAACACATCCCACTGGCAGCAAGAGGAGCATGTAGGGACTTACTTACCAAGATCCTCCGAGCCGTTATTCGAGAACCAAACAGCCCCTCAAAATGGCTAGATCTACTCCAATTTTCACCGATAATTCTGGCTAAGCCTAAGAGGGGAGGTCGAAACAGGAACCTGAGCAAGATAATTCTAACTCGCATCGAATCCTGGCGTAGTGGAATGGTCTTCTGTGACGAAGCTAAAGAAATCACGCCATCTGACTCACGAACTAGGAGGAATGACAAGGGCTACGATCGAAGTAAATATCTTGCGCAGGCGGTGTCTAGCAGACTCGAAGATGGCGACATCAAAGGAGCCCTTCGATTGCTGTGCTCTGATGATGTTCCTGTAGAAGATTCACCTAGGGTGATTGAAGAATTGCAGAAGAAGCACCCAAAGGCTTACGAAGACAGAAGAACACTGCCATGCCCTCAAGAAGACAGGTTCGATGCCATACAGGTTTCTGGAAAGATGGTTTGTAACGCTGTTGCTTCCTTTCCTGCAGCATCTAGCGGAGGACCAGATGGCTTCACACCACAACATCTGAAGAACCTTCTGTCCAATACAACAGACACGGATTTCGTAGAGACAATCACTGACTTAATCAATCTACTCTTGAGAGGCGGTCTACCGAAACAAGTTGCAGATATTCTATACGGCGGAAGACTAATAACACTTGGGAAAAAAGATGGTGGAATAAGACCAATCACGATTGGATACACGTGGCGACGGCTTGCTGCCAAGTGTGTCTGCCATGTTGTTACTCCATACCTATCTCAAAATCTGTCACCACTTCAAATCGGCGTCGGAGTATCAGGAGGTGCCGAGGCAGCTGTCCACGCAACCAGACGATACCTGCAGTCGATGCCTGAAAACCATGTCATAGTTAAACTGGACTTCTCGAATGCCTTCAATGCTCTGAGAAGAGACTCAATGTTAGAGGCGGTGGCAGCAAAAGCTCCGGAAATATACAGATACGTATATGACAACTATGCCTACGCCCCCCAGCTACAGACCAGACAGCATACCATTCATTCCGAGGAAGGCACCCAACAAGGCGACCCCTTAGGGCCACTGGAGTTTTGCCTGGCAATACATCCACTTCTGGAGAGTTTGACAACTCCATTCACTATAGGCTATATGGACGATCTTACTCTTGCTGGACCGATCGATCAAGTTGAGTACGACGTCAGCTTGATAGAGAAAGAGGCGCCCATGTATGGTCTACAGCTAAATCAAGCAAAATGCGAAGCATCCTTTAGAACCTTCGATAAAGCAAAGAAGATTCAGACCTTCGCCGAGTTTGAAAATGTCGCCGTTGAAGAGTTGACACTGCTGGGAGCACCGCTGCTGCCAGGCAGGGCTGTCGACAAATCTATCCAGAAAAAGATCAAGGATTTGGAGAAAGTCACAACAAGGCTTGAGATGCTGCATCCACACGACGCATTCACCCTGCTGAGGAGCAGCTTAAGCATACCGAAGCTGCTATACACATTAAGAACAGCAGCCTGCTTCTTAAACGAAGAACTTCTACACGTCTTCGACGAAGTCTTGAGAACTGGTCTGTGTAGCCTTCTTAATATCAACATGAGTGACGATCAATGGATCCAGGCATCTTTACCTGTTAGAAACGGTGGTCTGGGGATTCGTAGTGCCGTTATGCTGGCAACTTCCGCCTTTTTGGCATCAGCCGCTGGCACACGAAACCTTCAAGACCAACTGTTACTCGACGTCCCTCTAACAATCACAGATCCGTTGGTAGAGGAGGCTTTTAGTTCTTGGTCATCGAAGTCGAACGCAACTCCTCCCATCGAGCAGAAGGCTCACATACAACGGGAATGGGACAGCAAACTCATCTCACATGCACTTCAAGACCTGTCAGAAAGAGCGAGTGATTCTGATGTTAAAGCCAGATTGTTAGCCGTGCAATCGCCACACTCTGGAGACTGGCTTCATGCACTGCCCATTACGACAGCAGGATTACGCATGTCAGGAGAGGTCCTAAGAATAGCTTCCGGCATTCGACTAGGCACTGCCTTGTGTGAAAAACACACTTGCAAATGCGGTGTCATAGTAGAAACCATCGGCCATCATGGATTCTCTTGTAGCAAAGGTCCAGGAAGACAACATCGACATGGCATGCTCAACGATGTTATTTGGCGAGCTTTCACCAGAGCCAAAATACCCGCCATCAAAGAGCCCAACGGCCTCTCCAGATCAGACGGCAAAAGGCCTGACGGAGTCACCATCATACCTTGGCACAGAGGTCGTTGCTTGGCATGGGATGTCACGGTGCCAGATACTTTCGCTGCATCCTACGAACATATAACATCGCAAATCGCAGGTGCGGCAGCGGAAAAGGCAGCTCGCAACAAGGAAACCAAGTATGCTGCTATCACACAGTCACATCATTTCGTCCCTGTAGCAGTCGAAACTGCAGGAAGCTGGCACACAGAATCACTGCAGTTTGTCCAAGAACTAGGTCGCAAGATCTCAGCAGCGACAGGCGACCAGCGTGAGACTAGTCATCTTCTACAACGCTTATCAGTCGCCCTACAAATTGGAAACTCTCTATCTGTTTTAGGCACCACAGATTGCAACAACAGTAGCCCAGGACTGATCGAAGGCTTCTAAATATTGAAAACAGTTACTTTTAATCAGTCTGTAAATAAGTTTGTTGGCTTTATGAAGAAATAAATTTGCTTATAATAATAATAATAATAATAATAATAACAATAACAATAATAATAATAATAATAATTGGTCACATTCAAAGGCACTTTTCCTACAAAACCCGGAGACGAGGCCTGACCTCCAGACAAATTTCCTGCTCCTTATAGCAATTTTTCCATCAATCCTGAGGGATCCTTGATACCTCAGGTAAATAAAAAAGAGAATGCTTAATAATAAAGCGTCTCTCTAAATGTAGGGCTACCCAAGTACCATGGGTAAATGTAAGATGATTGGTTTAAGAGACCTAAGCTACATCAAGTCAGACAGAAGAGGCATAAAAACCGTTAAGAAAGAAAGAGAGGAGGCAGACAGAACAATCACAAAAAAAAGAGAAAAAACCTATGTAATAAAATGTAAGAATCATATAGAACTTTAGACTATTTTTTCATTAAGGTAGACACAAATTGCCTCTTTAGACAAAACAATATTAGGCAGATTACAAATATCATCAGCTAAGTTATTCCAAACAGAACAGCCACCACATTTAATGGCAAACATTTGAGTACTGGTCCGGGAATACTTCCATGCAGGGGTCCCTCAGCCAAAGGGATCATCAGCTATTTTATCCTTCACAGATATGTGTCAGAGGCGAGATCTTGACACTGATTTCATAAAGCAGTAATTGGCTGTTCTCTGGTGGTCATACTAGCATAGGTCATCGCCGGAAGTTTCAAAGCTGTTACACACACACACACACACACACACACACACACACACACACACACACACACACACACACACACACACACACACACACACACACACTGACACACACACACACACAATAATGACACAGTTTCACACACACACACACACACACACACAACACACACACACACACACACACACATACACACACAATACACACACACACACACACACACACACACACATTCATACGACACGTTCTGCACACACACATTGCACACACATACATTATACAATCTTACGCGTCGCTTACCACATCGTGATGTCACATTTATCGATTCAGATTTACTTTGTGATGTGAATTAGTCCACTGACTGTGCAACATGAACATTGTGTATGTATGTAAAATGAGCACTTGTTATAGCGCCCCTTCAAGAATTCTACTCAGAGGCGCTCCCGCTATACTGAGTTCACTCATAGAGAAGCTTCACACTTTGAGCGTGCATGAGCAAAATGCACAAATAAAGAAGGACTTAATTAGGGTCCCTACGCCCACTGGTTTGCATCTCTGAGGTGGATTCTGACCCGCGAACCCTCCGGCTGCAAGGCACAGAACATACCCCTTCACCACCGCGCCCCATGTAATACAATGTTGGGTCCACTTTCTTGAGTGCCAATAAAAGACTATAATTATAATAATGATAATGCTGATAATACTAATAATAATAATAATAATAAACTGGCGGCGCCTGGAGTAGGGCGGGATTGCAGTTCGTGTCTGAGTTGGGAAGACGGAAAAGTGACGCAACCCACGATCCAATGGAGACATCATACCTATTCCAGCAGATCTCAGTTGGCTCAGTCACTTTAATGAAGGTCCAAAGCTCTGAGAAGGCTTCTTGAAGGGGCGCTATATAAATTCCTGAAATGAAATGAATGAAATACTCTGATTCAAAACTATGACCTACTGAACCAGAGGGGAAACAGAGAGCAGCCCCATGGACACAATACTAATATAGTAGAATTCACATTTTGCTCTATAGTCAATATTTCTAGATTTTATTTAATCATCACTAACTAAGCTCATGTCTCCATTTGCTGCACAAAGGTACATGAAGTAGAAAGGTAGATAGGTTGCCAAAGTGGATTCTCAAAACCTAGTTGAAGGGTCTGCCAGAGGGAATGGAGAATGAAGGCACTCTAGAGTCTGTTATCTTCCGGCACGCTCACAGTTAGAATGTCAGAATGTATGTATCCTGTATAGATACAAGAGGCGCAGTTCCGGTGAAAGACTGCATCCACTTGTCTTTGCCGTTGCTTCAGCCATTGGCATCAAGGCCGCCGCAGTCCACAGCAATCATACATTCCAATCAAGGAGCAATCAATGGTCGTCTTTGCCTTCTTCCTGGCGTCCTTGGCTCCCTAGAAACCAACCGATAACCAGCATCCCATTCTAACGCCACTCTCGCACTATCTATCGGCAAGATTTATTGAGAGGCAGAGCGGACATGGAAGGCTTAGGCTCAACAAGCATACCATCTTCCATCTGGATTCCTCCATCTGGAACCTATCCGAAACTGGCAGCAGCACAGACCACGTGCATTCATTAAAGCAGTGTGGCCAAGCACATAAACTGTCTGGCACCACCACAGCACTAAATCCATCACAAACAGATACTGTTGGTAGAAGAAGGGAATATCTGACCATTGGCCACAGTTACGGCATTTAGGGAAATCACCTGATCCTTTTAATTGAACTGGCAACCTCAGTACACTAGTGTCTGCTGGTAGCAGACATGACACAACGTGTGAGTGTGTTGCAAAGCAGTAACTGCAAATCCAGAAGTAAACACATGAAGCATGTTATTCCTCTATCTCCACCTTTTCCTTTCTCTATCCGACTCTCATTCCCTGCTATCCTGCCTCATTTAAAAGCAGGTTCTTCTCGGTGGATGCACCCATTGGGAACGATATCGATAGCTCGAGCTAGATGAGTCAACAACTGCAAGTTTCATTAGAAGTCCTTAATCCGTGGTGCTGGCCCAGTTAGTCCAATGGCTGTTTATTCCGACATGTCTCTTCTGGTGCCACTAGAGGGTCTCTCCAAAAACTCAGTAGCCACGCAGTTGTTGTCACAATTAAACGTTGTCCTTATTTGTCTAATTTCTGATACTGCCACCATGACGCAATTGAGTAATAAGGTACTATTATTAATAATTATGGTGTCGTCTCATCTGAGTTTCATCATCATCAGTTCCTGGTGCCAGTCATTTGGCGGCTATGGGCATGAATAAATGATCCATTTTCCTCGGTCATTTGTCAAGTCCATTGCTCCCCTTAGCGTTTAGTCCAAGTGATGCTATGTCCTCATACTATATTACCGGGTATCTATCCAGCATAGTCTTGGTCTGCCTTTGTTTCTTTTTCCTTCGAATCTTGCATGCCGTGCATGCGGTGGGATGTCCTGGCATGTCCAAACCGGAGCAGTCTTCATTGAATGACTTTGTCTACGTCAGAGTTTTTTGGATACCTAACGATTATCGCTCATTTCTGCCGTAAGAATTCATTTCTCATCTTCACTTTTGCATTGTCCAACATTCCGATTTTATGACAGGAAGTATTTACTGTATTTGTCTCATATACTTTTGTCATGGTTTTCTTTGTTAATTTTCTGCTTCTCCATATCCTGTTCATTAATCCAAATGCTTGTGAAGCGCATTCAATTCACTGACTTGTATGTCTTTTCGTTGCTGTCATCTGTGTTTATTAGCCCTCCTATAGATACGCAAATTGTTCTACTTGCTCAATAACTTCTCCTTTGATTTGCTGTAATCTAGTTGCTATAGAGCAGAGCGCTGTATAGAGCTGTTAATGTTGATCCTGGTGCATGTTTTGTCTTTAGTCGGGGCTCATTAAGAGTTGCCATCCCTCCATTTGGAACTCTCTACCTCCTCATATTTGCAACTCTCCTACCAAGTACCAAAACAGTATCCTTCACTCTGGACTGAAAACTTACCTTTTAAAATCTGTAAGCAGTTCTTAATATTTGTCCAACTTCAGTGTGCATTTCTGAATTTTGTAAGGAATGCATTATCAAATTACAATTGTGTTGTATTGTATATATACACCAATACAGAGTACTGTGATGTACTAATAGAGTAATTAATTGTAGTACAAATTTAACAACGAATCGTATTAATAAAAAAACATATTATCTGAGAAACTATAAATTGTACACATTTACGTAAATTACATAGTGTACTCCCTCATAACAGTCACAACGATGATGATACGAAACTACAATGACATTACATACAATGATTATATGAAGAATGACAATGATGATTGACGATATTGACTGCTGCTGATTGATGATGATTACATTAAAAATTTTGCATATGTGACAACAATGCGATGATTGACATCTCATGCGATGATTGACATCTCATGTGAGTGATTGACATCTCATGTGAGTGATTGACATCTCATGCGAGTGATGACATGCGAGTGACTGACATCTCATGCGAGTGATTGACATCTCCAATACTGAGCATGCAGATGTTGGCAACTAACCTTATCGTATCTGTCTATTATGTCCAGCCTTTCTTTTGTGGCATGTGCAAGGCGCACTTTTTCCTCAATCGTCAACGTTTGATCTGAAATCATATTTAAAAAAGACTCAGTTGATATGTAGCCTCTTCTCAGTTAAAGTGAGAGTGGGTTTTGCTAATCTGTAAAGTACAATGATCATCTCCAGTGCATACATCCACAAGGCCTTTGCACTGCAGTTAATCGAACCTAGTGTAACAAGGACAGGTCTTACCTAGTGTAACAAGGTCTTACCTAGTATTACTAGTCCAGGTAATTTCTAACTGTGCCAACATATATGCATAAACAGCACAAGGCAAAAGAAGAATGTTTCTTTAAAACAAGCAAGAATGAAATAGAAAGCCTATGGTTTAAACATATATCTCACACAATCCAGTCTATATCAGCGCTTTTGTACTGGTACTTAAAATGTGCTATATTATGCGCCCTGATACATACATACATACATACATACATACCTACATACATACATACATACATACATACAATACATACACATACATGATGCATACATACAACTAATCTGATTCAGTCTATATCTATCTGATCCAGTTTATACCTGGGAGATGAAAGAATTGCTCACAGCACTATCTCATATTTAGTTCACAAAACCTTGCATTCAATTCAGCCGACCTACCTCCACCCTTGCTCAGGCCTCACGCCAGAAAATATTACACTTGATCAAAGACGATTGCCTGACTGTCGCTGTGCCTCACATCATAACAGAGTTGGGCTCTGGGCGTTCTGGGTGGATGGTCCAAGGTTTTGGAATTGACTGTTCAGTTTCGTGTCTACTTACAGTTCTCTGATGTTATTCGGAACTAGGCTTAAAGCTCATCTGTTTCAGCTTGCTTGCTCACCATAGCTTGACTTCTGGTTTCCCTGACTTATCAGAATTTGACCTGGCTTCTCTAGTCTATACATACATACATAATACATGGGGTGGGGAGATGGTTGAATGTAGCATTTTGGCACGAAGATCAGAATGATGACGGTTCGATACCCACTAGCACCATAAGGTTGACTCAGCCTTCAACTCCCTAGGGGCGACTGTAAAAAAATGAGCAGTAGGACAGATGGGCGCCTTGCAGGCTACCATACAGTTGAATTCGACTTCTGTTACACTTGTTATCGTCTGTTACTACTATATCATCATAGCAGATGCCCTGCACCTTCAGAATCAGCATTCTTCAAGAGAAACAGATCAGATGAGTTAGACCCATAGGTCATCATCATGGTGGTAACACCTGGTTATCAGAGATTGTCTTTCCAGTGAACCCTACCCTGCCATACCCTGAGAAAGCAAGATCTTATCAGGCGTCTGTTTGTTTAAAGGGTAGATCGTTTATCTCTTAGGTCAAAAGTTCACAGACTCATAGAAGTCTCATCAATAGGTAGGGCATACAGACAGAGACAGCCA
>JACEVL010000117.1:2937500-3025000 GCA_020284085.1 Aporrectodea caliginosa | reverse complement strand
GTCCTCTTCCTTTTTCCTTCTCTTTCTTCTTCTTCATCATCATCTTCTTCTTTTTTTACATATCTCGTATTTACTTTGTTAGCAGCCACCATGCGTAAACAAATCGACGACTTAAAAGCCAGCTACCAATACTCCCAGAGGGCAGGGGTATCGGAACGGAGTTACCAGTGGCAGGGTGGCTCTTTTTCACCAGAACAGAAAGTGAGTTGCTAAATCAAAATGCCGCAAATCAGATGTTGAAACTGTAATATGAATGGAAGTGTTAAAAATTCTAAAACTGAAGTATTGCACTAGATATTTACGAAGTTTGGCTTTGCTTGTGAGTTGCCTTGCATAGTCAAGGCTGGCTAAAAAATTTAACTCTTGGATAAGCTTTACAGTTTGGACTGAAAAGTGAGACGGAAAAGCCTATTCAAATTTTTAAACTTGTGATGGCTCAAGCTATAGATGCAGGTTCGCCCATTCCAGAGGGCGCTACTGTGGCCTACACGTAGTTAATGTGGCCTTAGACTGTACTATCATCTGAGAGAAAAAATCTTGCAGCAGCCAGCAGGATCCAGCAGTTGTGCTTGACTGCCAAACAGTAAATACCGTTATATCTTGAACCAGTTTAAGCCCAGGTTTACCAAGACTTGGGCGCTCAATGGTGTAGTGTTTAGCATGCTAGACGGTCAATTGAGAGATTAGGGGCTCAAATTCCCGCCATGGCAGAAATTTGGTTTGAGATTTATGCTCCACCTGTGCCCCCTAGCCAACTCAGCTATAATGAGTACACTGGCCGTCCACTGTCGGTGGGAAGACAAGACAGCGAGGGAGAGGACTGGCCATCTGTCCTCATATGCCGAGGCTAAGAAAATGAAGTCGCTAACACTTCATTCCCACGGCTACCTCAGGGCTAGCTTAAGGGACTGAGCACTCCTCTCTTCCTCTTAACAAGACTGACTTCAAACCCTGAGGTCTGGCAGCTGTTACAAAATATTGAATAACATTCTTGATAGCATTAACAAACATTTGTTCTGTTGATTTGGGCAACAATGGAAAGTAAAATATCATAAAAAATCAGCAGCAAAGAAATTAATAACCATCAATGTCGGACATCAAGCCACCAACAACCAACCTAAAGTTTATTGTGGCCTGAAGTTGTCTGATGAAATCATGTGGTCATTGTGAATCAACCAGATACAACCATATCCAGGCTTCAGATTCTGATAACACACTTTGAATGCAAAATAGTTGCTTAAATAATAAATATGTACACAACTGTTCAAAACCACAAAAGGCAATACCCATAGAGGCGAATAGGGTGCGGTCAGAAGTGCCTCTGTACTTACCTGCCAGTGGTCTACCAAATGGGAGGGTTGGGAGAATGATCTCATACAAAAATATTATGATTATATGAGTGCCAGAAGTGGGGAGTTTAACTTACAGTACTGCCAGAAATGGAGGATTTAATTTACAGTGAATGAGTGACTTCCGAGTCTTATATATGTTACAGGGAATGTGTATAATCAGGGAATATGTATATACCCTAGGGAATATACATATACAACTTTATTCCTAGGCTGGAGTTTTATGCAAGAATCAAACGAACCGGCTTCCTCCCCATGATGCTCCAACTGTGGCCGAAATGTCGAGCAAAGCTGATGACAGACTGTTCGCTGCAATCAGAACTAATGACCATCATGTTCTACGCCGGCTATGCCCTCGACTCCGGGAGACTACATACACCCTCCGTCCTAGGCCTCACCAATTCTCACTTCCACCTAAGGACACCAAAAACTTTATTCCTAGGCTGCTTAACAAGGGCATAATTATATTAAACCTAAGACCCATTTACATCAAATATTAGCCAATAATATCCTGGACCAAACTTTAAACGAATAGCCAAAGCCTACACATTTTTGTTTTTTGACTGTCTTGTAATTAATCGCATTGCATTCTGACAATGTGTTATGAATAAACTATTTCTATTACAATGATTTTGTCGTTGCCACACGCACAGCTGCATCTGTTCCTACCAGATACTGTTTGAAACACACCAGCGCTGATTAGGAAATGCAAATCTCCAAAAAAATAGTCAATAACACAGGAAGTGGCCAATCCAGATAATTCCTGGTTGTGCCAGATCAAGTGATATTAAATTAACAGGTCAACTGGTGTTAATAAGGGTGTGCTGTTCAAAAGCTGAAAGGAGTGGGCAAATCTGTCTTAGGCAGGTGCCAGTCCTAAATCCTAAGCCAGGCAGTTCAATTCAAAATAGATTAGCAATACCAACTGGGTACACAACTCCAACTGCATTTTATTAAAGTAAACAATCCAAACTAAGTTAGCAATATACAGAACAAATCTGACAACAACCTACAACAGGTCCCCTACCCTGGGATGGGCAGTAACTGAAATTACGTAATTGAAATTACTTGAAATCACGTAATTTCTAATTCAATTACATTTTCCCATGTATTTTGTAATTTAAAATCATATTTCAGGTCCCCAAAGTAATTTGTAAATTTTTAATTCAATTACATTTCTCAGCGTAAATTGCCCATCCCTGCCCCTACCAAACACCCTCACTCCAAACCAAACACAAATTGCTATGGAATGGAATGAAAATTTATGGGGCACTTCTTCATAAGCTTATTAGAATCGACTATGATGCATGCATATTTTATACACAGCGCAACCATAAAACTGGTGCTTTCCATAAATGCATAAGTAAGCGGGAATCCCCTTCAAGCCTGCCTTGTAGTGCACTTTTAACGGCAGTTCTTATTGCAGTTATTATTGCATTCTTCTGTTGTATAAAATGGAATTTTTTACAGTGGAAATAATGCTTTAAAAAATGTATGCACTTACCCATTCTAATATCTGCAGGATCTCAAATCCAACTTCTTTCGGTAACTAAGAAATAAAAAGAAAATAAGACATATATATCATACAGTTAACTAGAAACAATTTATATTTATCGTAGCTTCAAGAAGACTTTTTCTCCTCTGCATCTGGGTTTATGAATTCCGGTGAATTCCGTGAAATTAATCATTTGTTGCCAAGCAATCAACTGGTAAGGTAACTGGCAAGGAACTGCTCCATTAGCACGTCAGCCAAAGGACTCTTCAATGCCAAAGCTCAGGATTTGAACTCCAGACCAAGTGACAAAGATTTAGACTGTCTTTTCTACCAAGCCAGTGAGGCACTTGACCACAAAATTATCATCAACCTTTGGACCATGGACTCTAGGAGCAAAAAAGCATAATATACGTTAACTCCAAAAGCACCTTAGCTGGTGTTATTTGCATATAAAGAAATTAGTCTTCAAAATCTTGGACCATGGACTCTAGGAGCACACAAACATACAAATTAACTCCACGAGCATCTTAGCTGGTGTTACTTGCATATCAACAAACTAGTACTCAAAACCTTGGACCATGGACTCTAGGAGCAAAAAAATATACATATTAACTCCAAGAGCATCTTAGCTGACCAGTGTTATTTGCATATAAAGAAATAAGTCTTCAACATCTCTAGAAGCCAGTAAATGCGTGGATCAACAACAAACCACAGTACTTGTGAATTTGACCCCTGAATCAGTGGCAAGAGAATTTAACTGCTAAAATTTTTAATTATACCCTACGAAAATTGTTATCTGATATTGTATACTTACTGAGCACTGTCACTGTTCCGTTATTTACACTTTTGCAAGCATTGTTATAGGTAAAACATGGCTTTTGTCTTACAAGTGCTAATGATGATTACCTGCTTACTTACTTAATTCCTTACTTAAGATAGAACATGATTATCCAGATCATAATTAACTCCAGAAAAATTAGATTAATTCAAAGAACTGCCTTAAACTGCCAAGCAACACCTAGGCAGCTGAAACATTTTTAGTCAGGACTGGAAAACATCAGAAATCTGTTACTTCAAGTAGCTGGGTTAGTTTAAGCCACTAGTACGTTTTTCATTACGTAATTTCTTCACCAGAAAATCACTACTGCCCCTTAATTCAGCAGTTAAAATTTAGTATATACTTATCAAACGTTAGTCATTCAGTGCAGGACGATTGCCATTTAAAACTCCAATTGTATCCCAGTTGAATTTTTCTCCAGCTGACAGAGCATAACTCTGCGCAAAGTTACGTCGCTAAGAACCCATATATATTTATTTATCAGCAGAGTTTCTTAGTAACTTTGGCCGTTTATAAAAAAGAGATGGTTTACAGCAGCCACACGCCAATTTATACACTATACATATCCAAAACATGGACTAAAACTAGGCTCCTTATCGGAGTTTTCCTCATTATACTGTGCTGGGTAAGACGGCCGCTAGAGAAACAGACTTTGAGTCTTAAAAATAAACATAGCCAGAAAGTATGTACACGGTACAGAAAAGGGTGTGCAGTATAGTCTAGTTGTTAGCATCCTGAACTATTGTTGAAGAGGTTAGGGTTCAAATCCTTGTCAGGGCAGAAAGATATTCAAGAGTTTTGCTCCACCTTGCACCCCTCCCTTCCCAACTCAGCAACAAACGAAGACCTTGACCATACCCTATCACTGGAAAGACCAGGTGGTAACGAAGAGGACTGGCACCCTCTCTCTGATGCCAAAGCTAAGAGAATGCAAGTAGCAACCACCTCATAACCATGGATGTACTGAGGGACTGTTCAGTTTCTTCCTCTAAACTGTACAATTATAGGCCATACAGTAACTCTACACCAGCAGGCAAAGTACCGGGTTACTAGAAACTTAAGCTAACTGTGCTAACGCAAACTGCTTCGTACCAATGCCCAACAAGACATGCTAGTTTCAGTAATCATTTGGATCACACGTGTGTGTGTGTGTCTGTGTGTGTGTTTGTGTGTGTGTCTGTGTGTGTGTGTCTGTGTGTCTGTGTGTTTGCGTAATGTTGTAAGTAAGCAGGTAAGTAACCTTTATATACATCTGACAAGAGGTGAATGATAAGGTGTTAAAAGTTATGTAAAAGACGACTCCGGTGCCAGAGTCCATTCCAAAGGGTTACGGTCCTTTACGGACTACTTTACTTATCACTCCGTCATTGGAATTGGAAAACACAAGAATCATCTAAAAAGCTGCAAGTGATTCATTATAATTACTTGGGCCTACTTCAAAGCTAGTTAAGCAGTCACCGTGGGTCCGTGACCACAAGTCTGAGATTATCCTTCAGCAACCATTTGGAAAACATGCACTATTTCTAGTGACCCAACTGAC
Source organism: Aporrectodea caliginosa (assembly GCA_020284085.1). Lineage (NCBI taxonomy): Eukaryota > Metazoa > Annelida > Clitellata > Crassiclitellata > Lumbricidae > Aporrectodea > Aporrectodea caliginosa. Next base: position 3,019,778 of record JACEVL010000117.1, on the reverse strand, counting down.
CAGAGATGCACTTATTTTAAATACTTCACTGAGTGATAACTGTCCACTGCCATCTGAGACCTCACACATCAACAAATAAACAAGGTTTCCCTATAATATATCGAGCTATATGAGCTCCTCATTTTTCTCCCTATGACTAACCCTAACTCTTCCTCCCAGATGTTGTCCCTGATATACAATAACTTCTCTTATTCAATTTTTACTTTATATACATAAATGTTTTCCTTGAATGTATTAATGGGGGGGGCCCGATAGCGCATTGGATAACACACTGGCATAGAGAGCGAGAGGTACCGAGTTCGAGCCCGTAGGGCGGACATGCTTTGTAGGCTGCTATTATAGCGCTGTGTATTGCAGGCTGTCTGTTCTGTTAGCAGTTAAGATTTATGTCTTCTGTCATTTACAGTAATTGTGTTCTTGTGAATTGTTTAATTGTCATAACATGTAAATGTACAGCGCAGTGCGTTTGTCAGGCACTTGATTAAAGAAAAGATATTATATACATTATATATTATTATGTTATTATATATTATTAAGCTTGCCGTGTACAGTGCTGTGCATTCGCTATAGCTTCTCATTAAAGAATATATTTTACTTACTTGAAAATCCACACATAACTCTGCACTATTAAGCCCCGAGACCGTTACTAACACAACAATCTGCTTAAAGTAAATATTATGATATTGGGTCAGGTGTCGGGCTATATGATTCCCGGCCCCATGCTACCCTTCAAGCAGGTACCCGGGCCACCGGATGTCTGCCAACAAACCTAACAAAGACATAAAACTGTCTTTTGTCAAAGCACTTTCAAAAGCTGCCTCTAGCAGGTCACTTTAGCCTACTTTAAAAGAACCCATTAGAGTCTGGTACTTCACAATAACTGTTGCGTGTTACTAAGACATCCTGTCTATTATTAGTGTCTTTTGCTTCAAGATACGACTTCATAATAGGGCTGCGGATTTTAACGATTAATTAATCGATTAATCGTTAAAAATCTTAATCGATTAATTTCAGCTTGTTTGATTAATTTGTTACTTATTATTTTCATAATGACAGAGCTGGATTTTCCTGTCATTTTTACACCTCAACCACACAATACTCAAAGCACAGGAATGCATTTTGTGAATAACATCTGAAGGAGGTACAAAATAAATCTTACAGTACACTACTTTACATAATCTTTCCCAGACTGGATGACCTTTACATTTGGTGGACAGATCCCTTCTGGTTCCAGCGAGTAGAATTGAATCGTTCATTGAATGAGAACCAGAAAACTAAGAATCAAATGTACATTGCCACCAGAAAAACTAAGAATCAAATGCACACTGCCACCAGAAAAACTAAGAATCAAATGTACATTGCCACCAGAAAAACTAAGAATCAAATGCATATTGTCACCAGAAGAACTAAGAATCAAATGCACATTGCCACAAGAAAAACTAAGAATCAAATGCACATTGCCACCAGAAAAACTAAGAATCAAATTGCCAGAACTATAGAATCAAAGGAATTAAATGCATCCATTGCCACAGGGATAACAATAAATCAAGTGCAGGATTAAGTTCAAATTGCATCAGAAACAAGCGTCACAGACAATTAAATGCAAATTACGTACATTTCCTGCGAAAACATCATTCACTGCGTTCCGGAAAGGACGCATCATTGATCTCAGACATCAATAAGAAACATTGACTTCAGAATATCGATCTTATCAATCTTCCGGAGTCCAAGTCGGCCCATCGTAACATTAATCATTATGAGAACAACATTGCTGTTTGCCTCATACCAAGAAATTAGGCAATGCAATGCAGAACAGCATCCGCGTTTAATAATAGAAGTTCTGTCTTGACAGTGCAGTCTTGGATTCAGGCCATTATTGATTTTCCCGGCATAGATAATTTATTGATTCAGTTGAGACAATCCGAACATTCCTCGTGGGTTGTCTGAAGTTCATATCAGGCAGACATCTTTGCTCCCATCAACAGATGAATATGGAGCAGAACAAAAACTAAATTGCACTTTTTAAAATCAATATCGCTGATAGAGTGTTTGGCAAGCCAGACTGCCAGCCCAGAGGTTGTTGGTTAGAATTCCTGCTTGCATAGATACATCAGTATTCTTGTAAGCTGATACAATCCAGTCATACTGGCTGCATATGAGAAATTGACAACCACACCTCTTAGCTCTGTGAACATGGAGAAAGTCATCATGAAAGTATTTGGCCTTATCTGATAAGGTCAAGAGAAGGAACATTCTATGTATATGTAGGTAGATTTTTTTGTCTGTATACTATATGTAAGTGCACATGTACTGGTATATATTCACCCCTATGTATGCATGGATGTATGTATGACATTGCATGTATGTATGACATTGTATGTATGTATGACATTGTATGTACTGAATATTTAAAAACACAAAGCTTAACATATCCTCTTAAAGTACATCAGTCATGCATATTCATGTAATGTAATGTAACTGAACAATTATATGGCACCCCTTCAAGATATCTACTCCATGGCACTCTCTGTGCAAGCCGATATGATGTTACATGTCACTACAAATGAATATATTACACCAGTTAGCAAAACAATGCACAGTAAGCTGAAGGAGTCACCGCTGGCAGGCCCACGCACACCCGAGGAACCAACCAACGGATTCCCGTTGACAGCTGAAGATGGCATGGATGTTCAAAGTCACGATTCTGCTACGAATCAAGTCCGACTCAAATTCTGTCTTGACTTCTGTAACACTTGTATCACATCAACACAGGAGCCATTGATCATTATCATGGAAATGGTTGCTTCAATGTTCCAGGTCAAATGCATTCGTAGGTAATGAGTAAGATGAGTTGGACAAAACCAGTTGAGATTGATCGCAGGGATTGGGACACAAGTCGCAGCAGATAAGCAACCGAACTGATGAGAGTTGAGTCTGGATTTGAGCAACATAAAATATATGGCATGGCAGTCATAGGTTTAAAAAGCCCCCACACAACACCAACGCCCACACACGAGGAATAACAACAGAACAACAAAGAATGAAAGTAAACAAGGTACTCCTTGTAGCCATCACTTGTGCATAGAAGTTGCTAATTACATCTATGACTTCTATGTCAGAACCATTGCCATTTCTAATTTAACATCATGACACAGGAGATTTTGCAGTACTCCCAAAATTAGTCTAGTGAGAATCCTTTTATCATTATTATCATTACTAGAATTATTATTATTATTATTATTATCATTATTATTATTATCACTATTATTATCAATATTAAAATTTATTTATTTATTATTTATTTATTATAATTATAATTATTTATTTATTATTTATTATTGAATATTTATTATTTATTATTACTTATTATTACTTATTATTATTATTATTATTATTATTATTATTATTATTATTATTATTATTATTATAATCATCATCATTATCATTATCATTATTATTATTACAAACATTTTTAATGCACACAAGGTCACACAGAAATGAGAATCAGAGGCATGGGCGGAGTTTATCAGGGGCTAGGGGGGGCTAAGCCCCCCCATGAGCCCACAGACTTGACTGTGCTTCATTAAGGTATAGTGATAAATCTCATGGCATTGCCATCCCATCTCTACCAGTTCCTGCCAGCACGTGTGACTCTGGTCCAAGTGCACAAGACATAGTAGCCGCAAGAAGTCAGAAGACAGTTAAAACTGCGTCATCTCTTCGAGACTTCTTCGTTGCTTCTACATTTGGACAACGTGAATGCATTGATGATTCAGCACGTGCCACAACGAACGTATATTTTAAGCGGTAAAATCCTTCTCACCACAAAATTAGTACAGAGCGTGTTCAAAATACATTTGGCGGCTGGGGCTTCGCCCCAGACCCGTCTATAGGGGCTCAAATTGCCTCCAAACCATAGGCGCAACCACCCTATGGGAACCGTAGGACGCGTCCCCCCAAACTTTCTAACAGCTTGGGACCGTCCCCCAACTTTTGAAAACTGTGAGGCAAACAAGAGCTCAAAAGGCACTCCATTTGGCATCATATGCTCAAAATTTCGTCGGCTTCAATCCCGGAGCCCCAGACCCCGATGGGGGAATTTACGACGCTCCCCATGCCCCTATTTTCATTAGGAGCTTCTTGCCTTCCGCACGGCTACTTTATGCCTGCTCTATTTGGCGGGGATTTGCCACTGTACAGTACGGGAACGTAAACGCCTTAACGGTATTCTGAGAAAATTGACCCGTTCAGGCTTCCCCTGCCGATTATCATAGTTTTGACAAACAAGTAGACTACTGTTCTAGAGCTTATTCTACTCTTTTCCGTTCAATTCTCTTAAACGTTTGTCACGTCCAGTTTATTCATATAATAAAGTCACATTTTCACATATCTAGATGCTTTAGGTACTAATTTATATCGAAATCATCGGTGAAAATTTGAGGTAAATTAAAGCCCAAATGTACTCCATTTGGCATCATATGCTCAAAATTGCGTCGGCTTCTGGGGCTCCGCCCGAGACCCCGATGGGGGAGCTTACGACGCTCCCCATACCCCCTTGTCGTTAGGGGCTTCTTGCCTTCGGCAATCGCGGCTTCGCGCCTTCGGCGCTCGCAATTCCCCCCCCACTCAGACATTATAGTAGGTCCCCCAACTTCCGGACCGTGGTTGCGCCCCTGCTCCAAACCCCTCCGTTTAAAGGGGGCGCTTTGCGGCAGGGAAGAGAGAAAACGAGGGTATGCTTTAGCCCCCCCATGAACTAATACCAAACTCCGCCCATGATCAGAGGCATGAGATTTATGCATCCATGGGCCGTTGGGTGTCAATGTCACCACTCACCGGAACTGTATGTTAAAAAGGTCATAGGCCTACTGAAAATACAGTAGTGTGTAATTCACATAAGCTTTAGTAAGGCTAGAATGTTCAAAGGCATAGGTCATCTAGTTTAAAGGCACTTACACTGCAGCCTGCTAATCAGATGACTTTGTTCAATACTTTGAAAGGCCACATTGCTATTGGCCAAAGTGACAGTGATTTAATACAAGACAATTTATTTTCAGCCCACATTAAGATCTACTGTTTCCAGAAATAATTTCAAATGGTGAAACTGCCTAAGTACACAGCAGAAATGGGCACGATTAGCTAAATTGCTAATCGATTAGAATTAGAATTAGCTCCTGAAATTTGCTAATCGATTTAGAATTAGAATTAGCAAAATCTTGTAGCTAATTTTTTATTAGAATTAGAATTACAAACTTAGACAAACAGCTAGTCGATTAGCGAATTGATTAGTTATATTGCTAATCAATTAGAATCAGCTACTGAAATTTGTTAATCGATTAGAATCAGAATTAGCAAAATCTTGTAGCTAATCGATTAGAATTAGAATTAGCTGTTTGTCTAATCAATTAGCTAATCGATTAGAATCTATTCGATTAGTTACCCATCTCTGGTACACAGATAATAATTGTCAACTTGGCTGAGAGAGCCAATACCTACCTGCCCATGTTAATTAACGTCAGTAGACTGGCAGTGGAAGAGAACATGTATCATAATTTATCTGTTACAGCTGCAACCAGGTGTTCGGAGTGGAGACAGTGGAGACAAGTACAGACAGATTAAGTTCGCCTGCTCTGCAACTGTACTGACCTCTTCAGCGCTTAAAAGCCCAGCCCCACCTATCAACAGTTGCCTTGTATTCCGTCACAGCTGATACAGACTGCTACACAAGTTCCTGTAGGTAATGATGGTAATGTAACGTAACCTGTCAACATTTCTATACTTCATAAAGGGCATCATAACTCCAAAGTGATGTTACTTTCTCTATTTACTACTCTTTCCTATAGATCTGTCTTTCTCAAAACTGCTAGCAACCACCAATTGTAATCTCATTAAAATGCACTATCCCAATGCTTTACAATACAGTAAATTACACACAGTCTTAAATACTAGTTGAGAAAATGTACTCATTAATGACAGTACAACTTGTCCGGTGAACACTGAAAATCTTAATTGTATTTTTATATGAAGTATTCAGCACTGATTTGCTTGATGCACAAACCTGCGGGTTTAACAAACATCCTGCCTGAATAGCCTTCACAGGTTTTTTATATAGCACAGCTACTGAGGACTTTCCGTTCTGGGTAATCTATTGTTTTAGCATCCCAGTTATTTGCCTATCGTTTCTTCGTCCTAAATGAAAAACACAGGTTTACCTTTATGGAATGGGTGTACCAGTAGTTTCATAATGTATTAAAAATGACAAAATCACAACAGAAACTGTTATTTAGAATAGGGATGTTAAACGAAATTCGGAAATCCGAATTTCGGTTTTGAAAACGAAATTCGGTTTTTATTATTGACAAAACGAAATTCGAATTTAAAAAAAAATCATTTTCGAAGTGAAAATTTCAAGAAATGCCAGAAAGAATTAATTCATGCATTTATTTTAGTGTTTACGATTGTTTTCATCGAATATAGCCAACAGATAAGAAGGTGTTTATTAATGTACGTTACGGTACCTAATATATAAAATAATTGCGTTATATAATAATATATTAAATTTTCTATGAAGGCCAATAAAAAATGAAATTCGGTTTAAAATCGGATTTCTAAAACCGAAATTCGGATTGCCAAAAAAACGATTTTAACAACCCTAATTTAGAATGGGATTATCACAACAAATAACCACAGACCTCCAATGCCAGCTTTAGCTTCTTATTTATTCTTGCTCCTTTCTAATAAATTTTGTTTCTGTTTGTTTTATGCTTATTTTACACACTTATATTCCGGTGTGTGAGAACTATGCAGATAACAGTTGAAATTAATTTGTGATGCTAAAACGATATGCTGTAATTGGCAAATAACTGGGATGCTACATGATAGATTACCCTGTTCTCTCCAAAGTGTTTAATTGGACCTACGGCTGTTTACCTACTTGGTAGTATGTCTGATTTCTAAAAGTAATACTGAGTTGCTCACTTGGAGACATAACCACCCATTGCAACCAGACCCTTAGCCAGCCAAAGGATGGGTGGAAATGATTTTGGACAGGCATAAATGGTGCTAAATGATGTGGGTCTGTTTGGGCAGATTATAATCCAGGTGGCAGTCACAGTTCAATTAACATAGGCCTACTGCTCCAATTACAGGATCTCCATTTAATTGCATTGGAAACTGCAGAATGGTTAAGTCTTTGACATAATTGGAAACGTCTACAATAGGCCAATCACTTGGGTTGTTAAGGTCCTTCTTTTTCACAGCTTGTCAGAGTTGTCAATCAATGAAATGCAAACCCTTAGCCAGCCACCCGTCCAAAGGATGGGTGGAAATTATTTTTGAGGAGCATAAATGTGATCAAAACCTATAGGTCATTCAAGTGTAGGGTAGGGCATTGCCGTCAGACTCGAACGGTCGCGGCTTTTGGACAGGCTACTCGTTATTTCTGGCGAAGAGCCTGGTTTCAACTCCCTAAAACCATCCGAAACTGACGCCCAATCCCAAATATCTCTGACCCCACCTCAGTCTCCACCAATCCCACTCCAAATCTCCTCACCCATTAAGCCCCATTCAAACCCGACAACCACCTTCGCCCCATGGGCCCCCATCCAGCCAACTCCGCCCTACAGGCAAGATGACAAATTCAACCCTCAAAAGGCACGTGTAATAAATGTACGCTACAACTTCACGCTTTCAACGCAGGAAACAATGGCAAAAGATCAAATAGCAGAAATAAGCAGCGAAATTACGATTATTCCTAACAAAATCAAGTGGGCCGCAACCTATAATAATAGCGCAACAAAAAGTTGACACACGATAGAGATGAAATGAACGATTCAGCTGTTGACAAAATTAAGATTTTCTTACTTCAGCACCAATCACAAAATTCCATTAATCAACTTCGCTACAATAGCAGAACTGAAGTCGTCGTATACTCTACTCCGATTTAATCACGTAGAGAATTTTCATAGCAATTTCTGTCATTTTATTATTTATTCCGATTAAATCCTCTGTTGCCTTCTTCTGTCAATACGAGTCTAGCCACAAGCACTGGGCTGCGCCAAGGAGATATCATTTCAAACAGAAGTCGAACTTCTTCTCTAGTCAGCCGCCATTCCCGAGTAAATCGAAACAATAATAATCGTAAATCTTAATCTCCAAACTTCTCGAGTGTCACTCGAAAGCCAAACGCAGGGCACCAGCTAGCTTATTTACGTGCGCTGCGTCTAATCAGAAGGGCTGTCCAAAAGAGTAATCCGAGGTAGGTCCGAGTCCGTAGCACATTAACGCGTCTTTACAGATTGCAGACTCGAAGATCTTTGCTACAGTGATATCATTTGGACAAGCAAAGTAAAATCATAATATAAGCCAAATTGGCCACCTTACAGACTACAATGATGTCATTTGAGGATGCAAAGTAATGTCTAATATATAAGCCAGATTGGCAATTATTGCGCAATAAAACAGAAGAACGTCATCGGCAGCCGTATACCGTACGTGCCAAATCCTTTTGCCAACAGCCTTTTGATCCATGGGCACGCTACGCTGCGCATGCTCGGCAGAAACTTTAAGTTTAATGTGAGGCGCTATATATTTAACGACTGCAATGAACCAAATCCATCGATTGTAATCGTAATCTCAAAATTTCTCCAGCGTCTACAAAAGCTATAATATGTAGCGGAAATCTAGCTCATCAAAGCAAAAAATGTGTCAGTGGCATTGTGGCAATTAAGGATTTCTGTTTATATTCATACCTCAAAACAGAGGCATTTCTGACAAGAAAACGACTTTACGACTTTATCGTGAAAAACAGCCTATAGTCTACTTTTAACTGCATGCTTTGTTGTTTCAGTTAGGTTGCAACACTTATACCTACCTCCCTACTTAATTACTTAAATAAGTAGTCATACACCAGGGCTGTTAAAGGCTTGGTTTTTTTGTTTTTTTGGTTTAAAAAAAACCCGCAAATTTTTTTTTGTTTTTTTTTTTACAAATTTCAAAATTACAACTGCCAAAAATGTCGTCTCTTCAACTCTCTTGGCAATTGTTGCATGGTCTTTGTTAACTTCGTTTAATGACATTCTACGGTTCTACTGTTCTGGTTAATTTAATTTATATGCATCTGATTAATTTGAATGGTATTATGCCATTTTTATGAGTTTTATGATCCGAAATAGGAAAATCTCAAAAATAAAAAACCAAATAAAACCAAAAATCCAACTTTTAATTTTGAAAAAAGTTTGGTTTTTTGCACCTCTGTCATACACTGACTTTGAAATTATAGCCTGCATGCCAACAAGTAACGAGTCGCCTAGAATTGTATCTTAATAATATTGATTATCATAAAAGTATGTAATTTGCAGTGGCGGCGCCAGGGGGGCTAGGGGGCTTAGCCCCCTAACTGCGGCTCAGCCCCCCAAACAAAAAGTTGGAAATCTCTGCCAAACTTACTTCATAATAAGCCAACTGAACAGTGACCAACGGCAACGAAATCATCAACTATCTCGGGCAGTGAGGCAATTATATTACTTGATTATGATGGACAGGGTCACAGACTCACAGGGCCTATTTTAATCTTTACCGATTACATTCTTACTGACTTTACGGTTTCAGTTGCGTGCAACGACCTCTTTCTTATAATTATTATGGTTGCTTGAGTGCGTGAGCGTGACTGACTCACTTCCGTTCTAAAAGCAAAAGGGCCTAATAGCGGGATTGCGGGAAACAGATTAATGCGATCAATATTTAATTAATTATTTTCTTGGGGTTTCTGCTATAGATTTACGAAGTTTTCCTTAAGTTTCTTTCAAAAACTTTTTGTTATATTTTTATTTGTCTAGAATTTCCAAGTGTTGCCATGGATAATAATGCTTAAGTAAAGTGTTTTCAACTTCATGATGTTGATGTTTTAATGGGTTTGGTGTAGTATTGCATGATGGCTTTATTCCAACATGAAGTATTTCAGACACAAAAAGTGTGATTGGGAATGTAAGTTTGTCATCATGTTGTTTGTACAGGAGGCATAGCCTAGTTGCAGTTCAAATAAATTCATGTTTGAAAGTTTTCCTGTAGAAAAATGCTGTAGGCCTAATAACTTGTTAGGGATTTTATGTCGCTTATGTACATTAAATTTGTGCTTTACAAGGAAATAAACATTAGGATTTAACGTGTTTATTGTATAGTTTTCAATCAATCTAAGTGGAGAATAGTAAAACTTGCAAGAACCTGTTTCAAATCAATGCCCAGTAACAGCTGTAAGGGTCTATGAAAGAAGTAATTTGGAAACATCTTAAAGATTTTCTTGTGATAGAGCTCAAACTTCTGTACAGTATATTGATTCCATTGTCTGCAGGTTTTGTGTCGGGTATAAAAGAGGGAAGGGATGGAGGCATAGGCGCAACCACCCTATGGGACCCGTAGGACGCGTCCCCCCAACTTTCGGGCAGGTTTGGACGGTGCCCCCCAACTTTTGAAAAGTTTGAGGTAAACAAGAGCCCAAAATGCACTCCATTTGGTATTAAATGCTCAAAATTGCGTCGTCGTCTGGGGCTCCAGACCCCGTTGGCGGAGCTTACGACGCTCTTCCGTATCCCTATAGTCGTTAGGGGCTTCTTGCTTTCCGCAATCGCGGCTGTACGTGCACCTTCCGCACTCGCAATTTCCCCCACTCGAACGTTCTAGTAGGTCCGTCCCCTAACAAATCGCTGGACCTGGCCGATAGAATACAGAGTGAGGCTAAAGCCGCTAAACTCAACTGAGTCTATAAGAATTCAGTGCAGGATGTTGCTGTATAATTTCACTCTAAACCTGTAGCCTACTTATCACGCTTTAAAATTCTACTAAGGCTCGCGGTATACTAGGAGGACATTTCAATTTTTACTTCTGAGACTGCGAGTGGTATTCTTCTAAAACCTAAAATCTCAGTTTATTCATATAATAAAGTCATATTTTTTCACATATCTAGATGGTTTAGGTACTTTTATATCGAAATCATCGGTGAAAAATTTGAGGTAAATTAGAGCCCAAAATGTACTGCATTTGGCATGAAATGCTCAAAATTGCGTCAGTTTCTGGGGCTCCGCCCCAGACCCAGATGGGGAGCTTACGACGCTCCCCATACCCCTAGTCGTTAGGGGCTTCTTGCCTTCGGCAATCGCAGCTTCGCGCCTTCGGCGCTCGCAATCCCCTCTCAGACATTCTATTAGGTCCCCCAACTTCTGGACCGTGGTTGCGCCTCTGGATGGAGGTACAGGAAGGGGAAAAGAGGGAGGGGAGAAAAGGAAGGGCTTAGGGCTACAGCCCCCCAAACCGGAAATCCTGGCGCCGCCACTGGTAATTTGTGTTTTTCAAACTACCTGCACAATGCTTGATTCACATGTTTTAGTTTCGGTTAAGTAAATTCAACAGTCATCTCCATAAAATACTACATTACTGTGCTTAAATAAGTAGTCATAAAATAACTTTTAAATTTTCCAAATGATGAGCGCGATTTGAACAAATGCTGCTGATTATGATTATTCTAGTGAATTAAAATAATTATTGTATATTATGCATTCATTGAATCTTCTAACAGCCATTTAATGGCGCTACACAAGTCGTTTTCTACAGGGTTACTTTCTCTTAGGCGGGAGTGTACGCATGTGCTTTGTATGTACATAAATGTTGTACCCAAGATTACAAAGTCTGTGAAATACAGACGTCATTTGCAGCTTGCTACTACCGCCATCTAGCAGCAGACTATATACCATTTATTAATTAATCGCAACCTAATTTTAAAAGTGAACTGCAATAATCGAAGCTTTTGTGAATAATTGTAAATATACACTTGAAAAATATTGAAATCAAAGAAACTTTGATTCACCTGATTGCACTGTCTTTTTTCCAATGTTTTGCAGAATTTATTCAATCGCTGGTGGCGCTCATTGAGCATGTTCATAAGTGTAAACTCTTGTAGCGAAAGTTTACTTTGATGCTGTACGCCAAGCAGCGTTTAATGGCGGACGTTATTGTGTAACGAAAACGAAGTTAATAGTTGGAAATTTGGTGTTAGAGCGACGTCTCATCGATTTCTACTTCGTTTAGGAGTTTCAGATAACATGGGCGACAAAGAAGGCGGTAATTAAAAGCGAATTAATTGGATCTGTTGTGTAGAAAGGCATCACGCTGAACATCTCGTGCATTTGAGCGGCCCTCAGCTTTTGAAATCGCGCTTTACCGGATTTATTAGATCCATATTTATTTGCCCACATTTCTAAGATCATGAAATTTGATTGAAGATGGCATATAAACACCCGGTGGGTTTGTCCGTGTGATCCCGCAGAAACTATTTCAACGCGCTTGCAGTATAAGGAAGTGAGAAGGTGCTCGTGGTCTTAGTAAACACATTTTATGGAAATAAGCGGGAAACGGAATTCTGGTAAACTTGGACTTCAGGGAGCATGCCTGAGGACCGTAACGTATGAACAGTATGGCTGGGAGAGTATTCAATATATTGCTATGACTGATGAAGCTGGAATGTTACACAGTGTGCATATATAGCTACAGGTGCATTCCTTGCAGGTTTTCTCTGCACCAACCAATGCAAACGACTTTCTGCATTAGCTAATTGCAGAAAAGATTTTGCTTTGTCCACTTGTACATAAATGGTTACAAGTAACTCTGCAAGAGCACAATGAAAAACGACAGTGATTTGCTGTAAAAGGACTGAAATGACTACAAAAATTTAGTAATATGATTATCAAAAGTGTGATTTGACACTCATGATGATGCTGCTCAGGTCGTGGGAACCACTTACTGATTACTCATGATAGTCTTTCTGGTTTCTTGCAGTGCTGTAATTCCTTTTACAGTGTGGGGTTGCTATATTCCCTACAAACCGTAACAGCAGTTGGTAGTTTCTTGAAGGTGCCCATTTTTGACAGGATACAAAGTTAATGGCCACCACCGTGATACACCGCTATTACATTAGCCTAGGCTCGCCATTTTCTTGAGATATCAAGGGGAATGCTGTAACAGATTGTCAATGGAAAACATGTAAAACATGTAAATTTGGAAAACATGTAAATTTAACATCGTTTACCCTAACAAAACTTCTTAACAAACAAAAAGAAATAATTGTAGCCCAGTTATCATTTGATTAGGTTAGGCCTGCTTTGAGATTTTAGCAGATGTGAGCGAAATTCAGCAAAAGGATAGTTGGAACTGATAATGATTAATGACTTGCAGTCATTGGCTTTCGCTGACTTGATTCTTCGACAAGTCCTCTGCTTTGGGAATAGAATTAAGAGAACTAACTTTGACATCCATTGTCCAGTTTGTTGATTTCTTCTACCCCACATCAGTTCTGTGATATAAAGATGGTGCTTAATGCTTCATCCTAGTTGAACCAACAAAGCATAAATTTAGGTTTTTGAGGTGTTATATTTTGATCACTTTACATTTGATTGATACTTCATGTGAAACTGCACTGCATTCAATTTGCTACTAATTGGTTTTGTTTTGTTATAAGCATTGTAATTTGTTCGTATAGGTTTTGATGATGCAGTGGAGGAGAGAGTCATAAATGAAGAATACAAGATCTGGAAGAAGAACACACCATTCCTCTATGACCTCGTTATGACCCATGCCCTCGAATGGCCCAGTTTAACCGCCCAGTGGCTACCAGACATAACTCGGTTGGTTCATGTTACAGATTATACCATACATTGGAGACTTATTATAACTCGCTTCATTATAAGACGAATTCTTGTATAACATGGTCTAGGATATTAATCCTAAATTAGTTCAGCTAGAGAAAATAAGCTTGTCATAGTGTGACTTTGTTATGAGGCTGTTCAGCATGTGGCTCCCAAAGACTGCATTACAACTAAAGCTTACAACATCATTATAATTTTCCACCACATTTTAAACTTGCCTATGGCCTCACCGTACCATCACATTATCCACTCGTGATATCTGTCTATGGGCTATTAAGTATTTGTAATTTTAAGTCACCATATGTAAATGGATAACATCTCTTAACAGGCAACAGCTACAAGGCATCCGTTTTTGGGTACAGGGGCATCAAGTAATGGCACAAATTTTCATTAAAGAATTTCTTGTCGGAGTATAAGGCCTTGTGTTCTCGGTAGAACCATGAGGGAAACTCCTTTCAGTCCTGCACTATGGGTATTTGCCAGGCGAAAGTAATTTCCTGAACACAGTTTGGAGGAAAATCCATGATCCTGCACATTGAAGGTTCTGACAGAGGCACATAATAGATCTGTGCTTCGTCTTTACACCCTTAGCTGCGTTATCAAGCTTGAACTAATTTGTGATACTGACCTGTTTGATGGTAATTTTGTTGGCTTGCTGTATTTGTTATCTGTAGACCGGAGGGAAAGGACTACGCTCTACACCGTTTAATTTTAGGCACACACACGTAAGTAAAGATTATGAAATTGTCTGTTACATCTGAACTATTATAATCAGTGTTTACCACCATCTAAACATAGGGTACTAATTGAAGACAAGGAACATAGTATAGTCAGCATTGGCTCAAAGTTCATAGGCAGTGAACATCATTGAAAGGACGCTATTACAGGCAGATGGCCCAACCACTGAAAAAGTGCAAGCCTCGATTTATATAATGGAGTGACCGTGGCAGTTTTGAAAGCATGGGTAACAATTCCAGTTTTATGGAATAATTGATTATTGCAGCCAAACGTGCAGATTTCATGTTTGTTACAGATTATGAAATTTATGATTTTGATATTGGATAGCGCAAATGTGAAAATATATTTTTTGATTACAGTGTGGATAATATGAATGTGATATTTTGTAACACTGGATTATATGAATTTGAAACGACTGGAATTGTTTTTGCAGCTCTGATGAACAGAACCATTTACTTATCGCAGGCGTTCAGATTCCAAATGACAATGCACAGTTTGATGTGTCTCATCATGACACGGAGAAAGGAGGTAAACTGCTCAACTGTTGATCTAGCTAAACTATTTAGGTCATTTGAGTTGCTTTAGCTTTTGAAACCTTGCCTTATCAGGTAGAAATAAAAATAATTATAATAATACTTTATTAATTCAGACAAGTTTGCAATAAGATTACGTGATATAGTAGTAACCAGAGATGGGCATGATTAGTTAAATTGCTAATTAATTAGAATTAGCTATTGAAATTTGCTCATCGGTTAGAATTAGACGTAGTAAAATCTTGTAGCTAATCGAGTAGAATTAACTGTTTTCTAATTGATTAGTTACCCATCTCTGATAGTAACAAATAACAAGTGTAACAGGCGTCCAGTTTAACTGTATGGCAGCCTGAAAGGTGCGCATATGTGCTACTGCTCATTTTACAGTCGCCCCTAGGGAGTGGAAGGCTGAGTCAACCTTTATGGGGCTCGCTGGTATCAAACCTGCGTCCTTCTAATCTTCGTGCCAGCGTGTTACCATTCAGTCATCTCCCCGGGGGATAAGTTATGATGCATTTAGTGAAATGATTTCTGAACCTTCTCTTCCTGTTCAGTGATTTATATGAGGAAGATTTTACAAAACGTTTGACTAATCAGGCTGTATTATTTTGACAAGATGATTTTTGGTTTGTCTGTGAAACAGAGTTTGGCGGGTTTGGTTCGATGACTGGGAAGATCGAGATCGAGATAAAAATCAACCACGAGGGTGAGGTTAATCGTGCCCGGTACATGCCTCAGAATCCTTGCGTCATAGCGACAAAGACTCCGTCAAGCGATGTACTGGTATTCGATTATACCAAACATCCATCGAAGCCAGGTAATTAGTTTTACAGTTTTGTTCTTTTGTTGGTATTTTGCATTTAATAAGAAGGTATTTATTTGTTAGCATTTCACAACTGTGTTCAATGTTGATGGGGACTTCTATGGGTGATGGAAATAATGTAAGCAGATGTTTGTCGAGTGCTTTGCAAAAGCTTTTTCTAGAAGTACTGTGTACGTGGTTGGTAGAGATTTGAGCTGAAATATAAATTTTTGTGAGTTAAGCTCTGCAGCACAGATCTTTAGTGAAATTCCTCTACTGAGAAATTATTATCCAGATTTAAAATGTGAAATTCTGCTATCCATTGAAGTCATTGTATTAGAAATGAACAGTAGTTGAATGATAAGCTTTGGTGAGAATTGTTACTGAATCACACTTGCCAAGTCATGCTGTTTAGCACTTTAAAGACGAGCTACATTGGTTTCCCAGTTGCTTTTAGTACACTCTCGTTGCTAGTGTTAACAAGCTTTGGCAAGTTGTGTGGTTGCAATTATTTAGCAGCATCAGCTTGGGAAAAACAAGGCTGTGATGCACTTCTGGTTTCCTCTAATTTTTGGAATTTCTTCTGTCTGACCGATGGTCTTGGAAAAGACCTCGTACATGTTCTGCTATGATAGTTTGCAAAGTTTACCTTTTTCCTAAGTGTTTATGGTTGAACTGAAGGCTATTCTTGTCTATTGTTGTCTCTAGATCCGAACGGGGAGTGTCATCCAGACCTGAGACTCAAGGGTCATCAGAAAGAAGGGTAAGCGGGAGAATTTTGTTTCGTTGTTTGCTTCTAGTGCACGTAGCCAACCTTCTTGAGTCGTGAGATGAAAAGCATGAGTATATTGTGGTTTTTATAATGCATTTTTGTCGTATTACTTCTGATATTGTGCTTTCATAAATTTTGCCAATAAAATTAGATGCTGGCAGATTATAACCAGCACAAAACAGTTTGATTCTGGTCTATCTTGTTTACTGTTTCAAGCTGACATTTTAAGGTATAATATGTGCATCCATCAAGGTTCAAATTTTGCTCAGGTAATGCAGTATTGTGTTGTATTGTAATTGGTTCAGCTTCTTCAGGTACAGTGTATTTATTGGTTACTTGTTTCTAAAGACTTCTATTTTGTTTCAGTTATGGACTTTCTTGGAATCCTAACGTCAATGGCTATCTCCTAAGTGCATCGGATGACCATGTAAGTAGAAATAAAGACAATTACCATAGTTTTTGATGGTAGCAACTTATATAAAGGTGCAGAACTGATTAATCTGTTTAATAGCTAACTCCTCTATCAGTCAATAGAGTATCTGTAGATCCCTTGAGCTATGTGAGGCATGGAACCTAGTACGTATCATTGTAGAATCATAAAAAACGGCAAAGGTTGTAATCTATAATTTCAAAATCACTCAAACTAATGTAAAACTACAACAAACACAAATGTTGGAAAAGTTGATTTAAAAAAATTTAATTTCAATAAAAGGTTAGGTTATTTATTAGCAAGTATTTGCTAATAATGACCATGTATTATTCTGGAAAATAAAGTTAAAAAATAATTCAAAGGAATTTGTGCTTTGCTAGATGCTTTCCATCACCTTTGTAGACAGTGGCAGTTTTCATATAGAACATAATGTAGGTCTCCAGTCTGAAACGTAATGGAGCTGATCTTTCCATGAATAATGTTGCTTTGCTGAATTCTTTTGTCTTTGCTGCTTTATTGTGTAATTTTCAAAAAGCATTTCATGAACTTGTTTGTAGTTTCTTTTGCTTTATTTGTAGACCATATGTCTCTGGGATATAAACGCCACTCCAAAGGAAGGCCGTGTAATAAACGCATTGACCATATTCAACGGCCATACATCAGTTGTGGAGGTCTGTATCTAGAATGCTGTATTATTTATTTCCTTTTGCAACATTTTTATATTATCACTATGTAATGTATTTATCAAATGCATTGATCTAATGTAACAATCAATGGTACAAAGCAGTAAAGGATTTAGTCAAGATCCCTGCCACATGACTGTCAAGAGATGTGTAAACCTGCAACAAAGCAAGTGTTGAGCCTGTTGGTGATCATATTTTGTTTCTATGTGTGTACTTGAAAAATCATTGCACTGGCTTCCTGTTCAGCACAGAATCTCATTCAGATCTAGGCATATGGTTTATAAACATTAAACTATAGCAAACCACTATATTTAACATTGGTCCTTGTTGCTCAGCGTTATCACTGTTCAACAAGATCGTCTGAATGCCTCTTTCTGGTCATAATATAAAACTAGAACTTTTCTTGGTTAACAAGATTTTTCAGTTGCTGGATCTAGATTTTGCAATTCTCTCCCTGTATGTGTTCATTTGTGCTTACTTTGTAACATATTAATTCTGGGGATTTGTTGAAGTTGCTCATTAATTTCAGTAATAATGTATACTGATCATATTTTCTACCACTTGAAAAAAATAGAGTTTTGTTTGATAAGGATATGTTTTGGTTAATATCAATGTTATGAAGTGCTTATGAGATATTTTGGTTCTGTCAGTTGAATATAAATGAATAAAAGCCCTTTAGTTTACTTGGTGTCCGTTTTAAATTCTAGGATGTGTCGTGGCATCTTCTGCATGAGGCGTTGTTTGGTTCTGTATCTGATGACCAGAAGCTGATGATGTGAGTAGCAGACTATAATCTATAAACCTTAGGAAAGGTTATCATTGTCTAGGATTTCAGTAATCTTTAACACGAGGACATGTGAAGACTTGTTGGTGTAGGTATATAATAAAGGAATGTTTACTTCACCTTACATTATGTGATGATGAATTGGATTTAATGCGTTCAATGTTTTGCTGTTCAGCTGGGACACTCGTTGTTCGAACACAAACAAGGCCAGCCACACGGTTGATGCTCACACGGCCGAAATCAACTGCCTCTCTTTCAACCCATACAGTGAATTCATCCTCGCAACTGGATCTGCAGACAAGGTGAGAATCGTAAACTCCAGATTTCTAAGGCGCTACTCTAAAGCTAAACGCAGGGCACAAGCTTATTCACGAGCGCTGAAAATGACAACAACCTAGCAGTTAGCTTTAGGATTGTTGCTAATGCAGAGAGGTCAGATTTCCTAGTTTCTTGCACTATGTATCACTACAGTCAACTTAGGCATATGTCAAGGGTTCGATGGCAGCCTAGTTAGAACTTTGTTGCAAAAGGTCTGTTTCAGTAGTGCGTTGCAGTGTAAACAGGTGTAGAAATGTGTGCAGTGTGATGACAGTAATTCTAATCTAATGACGTCTGTAGTGCAGTTATCGTAATCCATGATGCATAGGTCAGTGGTTGCTTTTAGAGAAATTGTAGTCAAAATCATAACTGTATGCAACGGAATTGCAGAAGAAATAAAGCCAGAGCAACATTGAAAACCAAATTATTTGATAAATTGTATGAATGAGTCAAGATGGAGAAAAAAATGTGAGTTGGTTTTTATGTTACTGATGTTTTTTACATTTTTAGACTGTTGCTTTGTGGGATTTGAGAAACTTGAAGCTGAAGCTGCACTCGTTTGAGTCGCACAAGGATGAAATTTTCCAGGTAGATGACAGTCTTGATTTTTGTTGTTAATGACATCCTAATAGGCTTAAGCATGACTTGCTTGGCACGAGAAGTACATGCAACAAGCCTTTATCTGAGTTTAATTCTTATGGTAATCGTGATATTGCTAGCTGTGTTAGAATTTACATGGATTATTCCATGTCCATTGAGACAAAATTTCATAACATCACGACTTAAAATTCTTTGGATGTTTGTGGGTTTGTAGGCCACTACTACGAAGGAACATAGCAAAAGCAAATAGTCTCTTAACAACTGTAAATGTGTCATTGTCGCTGTGTAAACCTGTGATTTTCACTTTGATATGACATGAACTGCCTGATTATGTGTTATACCAGGTACAATGGTCGCCACATAACGAGACTATTCTGGCGTCAAGTGGAACTGACAGACGTCTGCACGTTTGGGACCTCAGGTAATAACTATTAACTATTATTATGATAAACTAATTAGGATTATCAGGGACAGGTATGCCTGTTAAGAACAGTAATTGTCTACGGATTCATAGATACCTTGGCTGTTACAAGGACAATACTGCCTGAGTTTACTGATGGTTACAGGACTTTGCAGTGAATTATAAACTTCTCTTCTTGCAGTTAGGTTTGAACCCTTTTTCAACTCTGAGCTTTGAGGTGATTACTCATAATTGACAACGTATAGTAAACAAATGCTCTGGATTCCAGTACTTAGTTAAGTTTTTCTGTTCTACATCAATAGCTTCTACTTGATGTAACTAAGTATATGTTGGGTAACTTTTCAATGTTGTGTATCTGATAATTTGCTATGTTAATGTCTGCCTACATTTTAATAATTGTTTAAGTCTGACAGAGTAAAAAAAATACACAGAATTGTATGTTTGTTTTAACAAATTTCATGGCATTCCGAATGTGGTAGTTTATTTAGCGGCAGAGAGGTAACATATTGTGATGCTTTTCTTGACAGTAAAATTGGAGAGGATCAGTCTGCGGAAGATGCAGAAGACGGACCACCAGAGTTGTTGGTGAGCGTTTTGTATCAGTCATTCTTTAACGTAGCTGGTAATAAAGACTGTATCCAAAGCAGCCTGTGCTGATAAATACTAACAAGAAAACTTACTTACAATATTGCCTCAGGTTCACAAAATATTATCTGCCAGTTTCAATGACCACAATTGCTTTAGAAAGGTTTGTAAACCCATTGCATGAAATATATTTAGATGAAATTTGGCGTTTCTTTGGAATAGGTGTTCATAAGGTTGCCCTAGCAGATTGGAGCCACTGTCGTTGTGCACCGTGTGTGTGAAGAATCCATTTCTTCATCAGCCATATCACTAGGTTTTTATTGTGTACAAAATCTCAGGTGAAATGATGGATAGATTTTCCCAAGTGTGTAATTTTGTTTTCCAGTTCATCCATGGAGGCCACACTGCCAAAATCTCGGACTTTTCATGGAATCAGAACGAGCCGTGGGTCGTATGTTCCGTTTCTGAGGATAATATCATGCAAGTCTGGCAGATGGTGAGTGTTGCGCTTCGTTTGAATATGGACTTCGTAAGATTGCCTGATATGACAATTGATAGGATTTTCTATTCATAAGACTTCAACTGTGTGATTATGAGTTGTAGTACCGCATTCTGTTCAATGTGCCATAATTGATCATCTACATTTCAAACTTGCACAATGCTGTATATTGACACACAATGGCCCATCCTGGAGTAGCAGGCAATCCAGAATGCCAAGCAACTTGCAGCACAAGGTCCATATTTTTAGTCCTTGATATATTGTTCAGCCAGCTTTGGAAAACCATTCTCTTGTATATTTTGGTGCCTTTGGTTTGGAATGCTGTGCATAGATTTCATTCATTGCGAAGATTTATATAGCGCCCCTTCAAGGTTACTATTATTTGTAAAATTATGTTATAGGAAGTTAAATTGCAGTCCATGTGGCTGCGACGTGATTATTCAAATGTTACATGAAACTTTTTCAAGGATAATCTTCATTCTTCAGGTTGCTTTAGTTTACATGCCAGTGTGTTTCTTTGACAGGCGGAGAACATCTACAACGACGAGGAACCAGATGCACCAGCTGCGGAAGTTGAACCGTCTGCATCATAGGCACAGTCAGACTAAACAAACGTTTGTGACGAATGCTATGCGTAAACATTTGCACAGATGACTGGAGCCTTGGAACAGTCTTGTTTTTCACTTAGCGATGTGTAAAAACGTTCTTTTTGTAAGAATAGTTACGTTTGTGGCATGCTGTTCTGTCACGTAAATGATTTACAACACCGACTGGGATAATTTGCATGTCAAACGTTGTTAGCCTTTCATACTGGTATTTGAAACCCTATTAGGGATTGTAATCTAATAGGCATGAGCAATTCTAACTTAGAAACTTAAATGACAAGCAGCAAAACTTGCCTGTTCCATCAGTGTGATCTGCAGTGTGCTTTGCGCATTTACTGTTTCACCAAGGTTTCAAATTTCTACCAAGTTGTCCAGAGACAAGGCCAGTGTTGCATAAAGTTGGTTTTAATAAAAAAAATGAGTCTTACATGTATGTAAAATTGTTTGCCGTTTTCTCTTGACTTTATTTTGCCTTGTGATGCTCATCCAACAAGTTTTGAAGCAATTTTTTTATGTGGCTGCAGTTTCTGAACTTCTCCTATTGTGTCTTTGCACCACTTCAGCATCTTTTTTATGGCGAGGGAATTCTGAACCCCTGTATTGCAGTGGAACTGGTTATATGCAATAAGTCAATGGCCACAATAAATGCAAATGTAACTTGTACATTTGATAAAACTTGCATATATTACAGCTTATTACAAAAGCATTTTTCAGTTCCTATCAGACATACTGAAAATACAAGGCCATGCTGTGACTCAATAGATACTCTAGATGATTAATATACAACGGATGTTTCTTTCCCCAAGGGAAACAACGAGACATGTCGTGAGACAACACATGATGCAAATGTGTGTCTGGGTCGCTGGGAGGGTCAGTCATTTAGGTTATACGTAAAATGTACTCTCATTTCACTCTCATGCCACAGCCTCCTTTTGCAGCCCCAAGTTACCGAGACCTGACTACCATGCCTGAATGTAATTTGTTTTCATTATGGTCTCACGCACAAGTGCAATTTTAAAAAAGGTGTCAAAAGAATTTGTGGACGACAAAACAGATGCATATTAATTACCCTGCATTCTAAACAGCAAATCCAAGATTAGTGTAAAAAATTTGACTGAGAATCCAAGAATAAGCTGGTTCCTGCGACTTTCTGGAAGCTGTGGAAATTTTTTGATTGTGATTGCAAAGCGTTTAGGGGTCCATTTTCAGCATGTGGATCTACGATTGAAGAGAAATTAGATATTCTTAGCACTAACCTAATGTGAACACTGTGCTAGGTTTTAGCCAACATTATAGTTTTAAACAATCTATTCAGGTTTGTAGTTGTAAGGAATGGAACTGTTTGTTTCAGTTATACATTAAATAATGTATGTTTGCAACCGAAACACAGTTGCATATTTTAAAGTGTGAGGACTTGAGTACATATGTGGTCCAACAGAGCTTGATGTCAATATCCTGCTTATTTTGAACCTTGGATATGTCGAATTGTTAACAATGGTCCTTTTGTATAACAAAGTTTTGCTGTTATCTGCAATTGTTCTGGTAATATCACCAAGGTGGTCAGTTTGACTTGAAAGCAAAGCCTATGCTAGCAAAATCAAGATAGTGAAGCATTCATACATGCGAAAATTAACTGCATATAGTCGAAAAATGACATGGCCATTATTATGCTGAAAGTATATGCACACAATCCACACATGGTGCATTTAATATGGGATCCCACAAATGAACAGGTTAAAGCCAGGCAAATAAAGGATGTCCACAGAAAATGACCTACTTTGGAACTCTCCTCCCCCTTGTCTGCATTTAGCCTTAACCTCCCCCTGTCCCCTTGCAGACATCTGCATGCCAAAACAGACTACCATAGTATATCTGACTGAAGTTGGTGCTTCATATCGCACAGGTTGTACACTGAAATAACTACCAAATTTAGGTGTGAATGTCCACACTGGTCATAATCCCCCTCTCCCCTTGTCTGCATTTGGATGACCATTGCGGACATCATTTATGGATGCTTCCAGATCTGATGGTTCAATCTGGCCAAGAGAACAGAATTAATCTTACAGTGGCTGACTAGTTTAATTCTAATTATAACTTCTGTTGTGCTGGTGTCTAATGCACAAGGCACCATGAGCCGATGGTGTTTTCCTGAAACATTTAAGGAAGAATTCCAACAAGGATTCTGTATGTCGCCCCACATCCTGCTGCACAATGCATTCAGGACCATAATTATAATTAATGGTAAAACCAAACTCAGTCTGAGCAGCTCTGTTAAATTCTATATCAAACAGCTTTGAAAGTGAATACTGTAGCTAACACATGCAGGTTAGATACCATTGCATGTCTCTTAGTTTAGTGGGGTCAGTATTGTAAGCATCCATAACATGTCCTATGGTCTTTATTCAAAATCACTGAAATACTCTAAGTACTGTCTGTTACACCATACTCAGAAAAACTGTTTTATCAATTTGCGAAACTTTAATCTTAATCACACGGTTCAAACGTGTAATGCTTGACGTCTCCTTTTGGGTACTGCTTTGGCATCTGAAAAAAATCATCAGAAAAATGGGTTACAAGAGAAATCTTATATACATGTAGACCCTAATAAAACAAAATATGATACCTATTAGTTGATTCAGCGATCTGTCAAAAAATGCACATCCCTTAATACACTTGAAACAGGCAGACATTTTCCCAGATGCTTATATCACTCTTCAGTCAGGTTTTAGTCAAAACCGTTCCCGAAGTCCCTCTTGGTTTGCCTAATTTCAGATATACCTAAGTATAAATGGCACACATTGAAGTTATTTCACAGCGCATTGAATTTAAGATTTCGATCTGGATATGGTGATGCCCGCTTCCCTTCGTACTCTGTTGCCCCATTTCATGTATGGCTGTCAGCAGAATCTTTGTTCAATGGCTTGAGATAAACTTTGTAGGTTGTTTGACAGTTGTGCCACCCACCTAGAATAGCGTCCCTTGAGATCTGCATGTTCATTTAGCCAGAGATGCCATATGCACCTAATACAAGCGCTTGACAAGTGTTCTCGTGCATTGGGGCTGGGCTGAGAGCATCTCTGAACATGCATCTTAGAGGGGCATCAAGTAAATGCTCTGTATTGAATGCATGAATCACTAATCCTAACTTCAAATACCAAATTTGCCTTGGAAGCTGCTCCAGTAAAGTTTGAAAATGGCCTAAATAATAAAAATGAAGCATTTGCAATTGAATCACACTGGAATAATTTAGTATACCATAATCAGTAACATTTGCAATCATAATAAATCTTAGACTGCATTTGATAATATGCTGTGACAAAACAGTAGCAGTTGCCTTATAATAAATCAAATATTTTCTAATGCCAAAAGCAAAAAAACTTTCAATTATACTTACTAAAGAAAATATCTGTAGCAGCTTACAATTTAAAAAAAAACAAGAGAAAACCACTTCAGAGTGTAATCTTACCGCTGGTTGGAAGTGTGGGTAGGGCAGTGTCAGGACGTAGACAAGAGCCATTGTTCCCCAGACAGCTCCAAGCCACATCAACATTTTCCCACTGGTTAACACAGAAATATGGTAAAAAAATTAAACATTGAAAACAAAACTATACCTGCAAAAGCAAAAGACAGAAATACATCATTATAACATAGTCAAGGATTATGGCTGCCCATTGACCAATTTCGTTAAGTTACACAGATTGACCCCATTATTACACAACCTCGTTATAAGGCACAAATGACCTACAGTGAAAAAACTTACGATGAAAACATACAGAACACAATATTGCTTAGTCGGAAATGAAAGCTTTGTCCATTCCTTTTAATGTTAAATTATTCTCTTAAGAGGAAACTGATAAAGTACACGATCTTCAACAAGGTTTGGCGACCGTTTCTTCTCTGTCAATGGACCACTGTACGCAACAGTCTTCCCAACCATGTGAAGAATGCACCATCTATGGAGACATTCAAATCACAGCTCAAATTTGCCTATCCTTTTATCCTATCTACTTTAACTTGACGGAAATCTGAGTTTGAGCCACAGGCTGTAAAAGCCCTTCCAGTTTAAGCTTCTCCAGCAGACGACTAATTCGATCACTTACAATCATTCAATCTCAGATATCAAGTCCTGAAACTTGGCAGATAGACTCGCCACGTCGAATCAGACACTTCATTCTATAAAAATTTCAGCTCCCCCAAAAAGGCAAGCTTATAGAATCGGGGACTAAACTTTTCGAATCTGGACTATTTAACTTTTCCGATACGCAATAGCTGAGATCTGCCATTGCTAGCACAAAAAGAGGCGCTTTCGGACTGATTAAATTCTCAGATATGATAAAATGAACTGAGACTATATATTTGTAGATTTAAATGCTTACATAAGACGCATTATAATGAGAGTAGATGGATATAGTAAAAAATTGCTTCAGTTTTTACGGGAAGCTATTTTATTACAACTATCATATGACTGTCATTGATTTTCTTAACTCAAACAGAGCCTTTTCTTCAGCCTTGGCTGTGCCACAGCGCTATACAAATCCTCTTATTATTATTACTGATAGTTCTATTATTTCTGTAACTACAATGAAATAATTTGTAATGTAACAGAATACTTATATAGCACCTTATCAGACTGATTCAACTGTAAGGTGTATACATTACTGAGACTAAATCAATAAGGAAATTAAAATCCAAACTTACAAGCTGAAGCGCATTCGAATGTCTGGGCTCCACCTATCCTCTGCCATTGCATCAGCATCTACGTGAAGCTAAAACATTACAACATCAAAACAACTAACAACAGTCTTGCCAGAAGGTCGACTCAGCCTTTCATTCGCCAGATGGCATTGGTAAAATGAGCAGCAGGACACTATGGGCGGAGTTCTTAACATAGTAAAATACTCGACTCCAAAAACTGCTAGATGGTGGCAGCCTTATTCTGAAGTTCAATTCCAGGTGTCAAGTGAACTAGAAATTTCATTGCTAAGCCAAGTAAACCTTGAGCAAAGTTGACCCACTGCTGGACTTTGCGCTTGATAGTCTGTAACATTGCTGTCTCTCAACCCAGAACTCAATCTCCCAGGACTTCAGAGCTCTGGTAATTGTACGTCCTTATTGGTAGTTCTTAGAGACATGTCAAGGATATTTTGGCTGAAATGCAATCATGATGAGTATATCTAACCTTACTTTACAACAAAAGACCTAAAGCATTAAAGACATTCAGAATCGTACAGGTTCCCCGAAGTTCCTCTTGATCTGTGGCATGTCCCAGTTGTCGTATATATCCTTTGATTCAGTTGAGACTCGAGGCAGCATCGGGTAGTCACCATACCCCATCCCATCGTCTGGGTATGGCCGGTAGTCCTCTGGCCGTAGACCGTACTTCTTGGCAGCGGCAATTCTCTCCTTTTCTGTCTTAGGATATGGACCAGGCTTCCAGTCCTTGTTCCAGTCTATCAAGAAATAAGTAAGTATGTAAGTAAGTAAGTAAGTATTTTTTTATTGAGAAGCACTAGCCTACACATAGCACTGTACATGGCAAGATAAATATATTTAAACAAACAAACAAACAGAAATTTATATATACAAGCAAAGAATTGAATGAGAGAAGTTATTGTATATCAGGGATCATAAGGGTGGAAGAGTTAGGGCTAGTCATAGGGGAAAATTAAGAGCTTAAACAGCCAGATCTAGGGAAAACATTGTTTATTTGTATAGCATCCAGGTAAGGAAGCATTTCTGAGTCTCAGGTTTCATAGCCTTTTAGAAAAGTGCCTCTGACTTCAATGGTATTGTGGCACTGGACACTGATGGAAAGACATTGGAAAAGAAGTTAGGGTCACATCTATTTCCAAATACAGCTGCAATGTGATGCCCCAACTAGAAGATAAATTCTGCACCTCACCATTTACAGGGCCAAGGGTTTCTTACCCAGCGCAAAATTACGCGATGGAAACAAACATGTGGGTCATCAATCAATATTCGTTTATTATAAATATTCAAGTTGACAGAGCCACAACTTAATAATAAAAGGTGGGACAGTTTACAGCACTATTCAGGGTGGCAGACTAATGAATTGCCGCCCTGCCAAATGGTTCAGACTGTTTAACGATATCTCCCACACACTTTGCTTGACCCAAAGGTATACCTTCACTGCTGCCAAGCACCAATCACGTGGGAAATCCTACCTTATGTGATTGTAACATAAATTACTTTAAACGCTAGTATTCACTGATCGCCAGCAAAAGACCTAAGCAGTTTATTTCCAAAGGAACATTAAACCAGAAGGCAGTTCGAGAAAAGTTAGTGTCTCCATCTAATAAGCTTTCTGCGAGATTGCATAAAAAGTGAAAAGACGATCAATAAAAAGTTCTTCACTCTATCCTTGGCACAAGTTTGTCAATGGTGTCATTTTCCAATTTCAGACATTCTGTTTAAATGAATTTCCCTAAACCGACTGACTGTCCTTGGGTAGTCATTGAGAATAGCACTGCCTGCCTTTAATCATTCTCTATGACTGCGGTACATGCAATGAAAGCTCAGAACAGAATCATCTACGTACAAGCCATATTTCTGGATAAATTAGACATCCTCAGATAAGCACTGCGCTCGACCATAGGAAATATCGCCCGTCCAAGTTTTAGCAGAGACGCCATCTTGCCGACTTTACAAACTACCATACCCTACTCTCGACTTCCTTAATTAGGTCAAACCAGAAATAGGTCAAACACAGAATGTCATCTGGCAACTTCCGAGTGTCCATAGATCTATCTATGCGGGTTTCATTATTATTATCAATAATTATTTATCAGCTGATTTTTTTCTCTCAAAATGTAAGTAAGTAAGTAAGTAAGAATGTTCTTTATTAAACGCAAGCAAACGCTCAGCGCTTTACATACAAAGTCAGAAATAATTTATGTACACAGAAAACGATAATTAGAGAAAATTAAGTCAACTACAAAACATATGTCTAACTGTACAACATCCTAGCTAAGAAGCCACGCCTGGTAAGGGTGCCCTGCAAATCTAGGGAGAACACGGTTATGTGAGCGTGGGCGCAGGTCATGACCAGTGTAATTGACAGGGGAGAAGGTCGTGGAGGATGTGGCTAGTATTTGTTAAGATGTTTCTAAAGAGGTCTATATCAGCTTTTTAAAAGCTCCTCAAAGGTGGGGAAAGATTTAGGTAGGAAACCAACCAAGGCGTACCAACTTGCGGACCAGCGCGCTCAGAGAGTCAAGTTCCTGCTTACTGGCGAAGCCCCACCATACTTGGGAACAGTATAGCATGCGGTTGATAGTGGTAGCCCTGACCACATCATGAAGCCTGACCCCCAGAAAGCCCATGTGAGATCAAAATACGATGGGCATAAAGAGATTGCTTGGCCCGAATGCAAAGTCTTTGAACATACGGGGAAAAACCGAACTTTTCGGTAATCTCAATGCCCAGTATATTCAATGACACAACCCTTTTAATGCCAGGCAGGACTGGAGGGGCCTGTATAAGATTCACTTTTGGTTTGGTAAATACAATCTCACAGGATTTTGAGTGGTTCAGGTGGAGATTACATTTACGAGCCCAGGTAGGCCTACTAATATGATCTAATTCTGCATCTGTAGTGGAGATGTTAGAAGCCAAGATCACAAGAATGCAGTCATCAGCATACTTGAAAATACGATTAAAGCTATAGAGAGGTTTTAGGCCGGAGATGGCAACCAGGAAGTTTGCAGGACCCATGCCAGAACCCTGAATTATGCTGGCATTGATTTCAGCCAAGGCAGATAAAAGTCCACGGTACTTGGTGCAATGACTACGATTGTACTACTGTTCAAGAGTCGAACTTGTTTAAGAATGTTAATTATTTCTGGTACACGTTTGTTGAGGTTTCAAGAAGTTGGCCGACGTTCATTCATAGTTGTTGGGTCCTGTATAGAAATCAGAAATTTATACATTTTTATAGCGACCGTTCCGGCCTCGAAGCTGATAAGTTTTTGAAGAATTGATCGGGGAGATCCGTTGCCATTGCTACCCGTTTGAACGAGTACCACGCCATTTAAGGTCCCAGTATACGGACCGAGCTAGCCCGATATCACAGTATTCAAATATCTGAAATATAAGCCTTCATTCGTAAGCTCAGCTCCTTCATATTCATCATCATCATCATCATCATCATCATATTCGTTTATTTAACACAAAACTGTAAGTTATTCGCAACTCTCCTATCAAGAGCTACCGCTGCAAATGTAAAACTCAGCTCTTCCAGTTCTTTACGGTTGTTAATGTTTCCTGTTGTCTAGCTTTACGGTTGTTAATGTTTCCTGTTCCGGCGTTATGTGCTGCCGAAGTTGTAATGAAGGCATTATCAAATTATTAGTAAATTACAGCAGCTGTTGTCTATTTATATTTTGTACTTACTTGCTTTCTGAGTCGCACTTGTGACGCAGCGTGAAACTGTGTGCCTCTGATTTGTTCGTATTTGGTATTTAGTAAACAAAAATTAATGGTATCAATAAATAATTATTAGGATTACATTGTAAACTTCTGGTGTGTAATCATTTTGCGCTGGGTAAGTGAAGTTATTTCGCAGGACACTTATAACACGCATAATTTCAGATGGAAATGTTTAGGCAAACATGTAGTATCGGGGTGCGTAAGTTTACGGGCGTTTGACGGTATCTTTTGGCATGCTGTGCGGAAGGTACCATGTTTTCCAATGACGATACTAACCCCTAACCCTGACCCTAACCGACCCTCACGACGTCTAACCTTACCCTAACCGACCCTCACGACGCCTAACCTTACCCTAACCGACCCTCACGACGCCTAACCTTACCCTAACCGACCCTCACGACGCCTAACCTTACCCTAACCGACCCTCACGACGCCTAACCTTACCCTAACCGACCCTCACGACGCCTAACCTTACCCTAACCGACCCTCACGACGCCTAACCTTACCCTAACCGACCCTCACGACGCCTAACCTTACCCTAACCGACCCTCACGACGCCTAACCTTACCCTAACCGACCCTCACGACGCCTAACCTTACCCTAACCGACCCTCACGACGCCTAACCTTACCCTAACCGACCCTCACGACGCCTAAACCGACGCGAGAAAACTTACGCACCCGATTCCAAATGTTTACCAAGATCTGGTCTTCAAGGAAGCAGCATAGTGGTTATTTTACAATAGCGCTGTTTGGCTATTACTCGACGTGATATTATGTATGGTTATTAGCTGACTGGTTAAGATGTGGGTGCTCAATGTGCTTCTCTATTTAGCCGTGGCTGGGCTGGGAGCGCCTCTTAGTAGGTTCCTTGAAGGGGCGCTATATAAATTATCGGAATGAATGAATGAATGAATTATTTACCTATCTTGACTTGAATTAGCAAAAGGTTAGACTTGAACGTTTTAATGGTTTATTATTTAAAAAAACTGACCATGTACATACAGATACGAAATAGCAGCAACATTTCTATTTGTTGTGAACTATATACACCTGTAAAACTATTGTCCTAGTTTCTAGAAGGAAAAAACAACGGGCCACTGTTTGTTGAGAGCAGGGACCAATACATCTCACCTTGCCATGAATAAAAACTAACTTCCCTCGATGCAGCAGCAATCCCCTCCATTTGCCCCATAGAACAGCTCTTCCAGCGGACCACGTGCACCAGGGAGCCAATATACATTATGTATCATCGTATCTGAGAATTTGTAAAGCACCTCTTACAGTACTAGCTATTCAGAGGCGCTCTCAGCGTGACAGCCCGAGGAAATAAGAAAGTTTTCAAGCAACGAAGGGATGAAGGTGGGACCCCGACTAAAATCTTACTACGGATTGAGGGTGGGAGGTCATTCCACATAGAAGGGCCCACGATGGCGAAGGCACGGTGCTGGGCCATGGCAGTCCTTGCCTGGGGAACTAGGAGATCAAGTTGATCCGCAGAGTGGAGAGGGCGGGAAGAGACTATGCGGGAAGAGATTATGTGCATATGCAATACCACTGGCCTTAAACGGCCATGCATCATACACACTTCAGTCATGTAAAGTTGTCCTATAATTGATGTGCCGATTAAACTAGACACAGCTAGACATATACTAATTGCCATTTCCAAGTTAACACAACAGCT
This sequence comes from Aporrectodea caliginosa, assembly GCA_020284085.1. Lineage (NCBI taxonomy): Eukaryota > Metazoa > Annelida > Clitellata > Crassiclitellata > Lumbricidae > Aporrectodea > Aporrectodea caliginosa. The sequence goes on along the minus strand of JACEVL010000117.1, from coordinate 2,988,187 downwards.
ATTCATCACAGGATGCATGTATATATGTATTATTTATCCTAATTACCTGGCAAAGGCACTTATAAGCGTAAATGATGTAACAGTTCATTAAAAACAGCAAATTCTCCTGTATGCAACTAATGTTCAGATATATCTGGAAAAGTCAGACACTGGTTGTTACATATACACAGAGCCAAGCCATCAAAGTGACAGTGAACTTTTGTTCAGAGTTCAGCATTCAGAGTTACTGGTTCATGTTACAATCGGGATGGAGAATGACAACCGAAGTAAACCTGCTTGTCGACGTACACTTACTGACTACACTCCATTGCAGATGGCAGAAGGTTCAGCTTTTCCTCAGGTCACCAGGTTGTTGAACCTCACTGTAATGGACAGTCATTAATACTACCAAGACCCAGCCTTGCCATTGAATCACTGAATCTGAGATTTCCCAGTCGCAGACAACATATTTCAGTCTGGTACTCAAAACTGTGCAAATAGGCTGACCGATGCAAGATGGTGGCTGGGCTATGGTGATGCTGTCCAGAAAAGCGCACAAACTCCACAGCAGACTTAAGAAATAATTCTGAACCATAGGTGTGGATACTGTAGAAGTCCAAACATGCATTAAATTATGGAGGAAATTAAGCTTGTGAATGATGAACAAGTGGTTAAAGTGGTTTGAGCAAGCAGTGGGAACTCCGAAGAAGAGTTTTATTGGAACGCATGCGTTATCAGGGTTCCGTTGCATGGTGAACAGTGGGAACGCAAGCAAAGAATTTCAAGAGCAGTGGGAACGCCGTTCCCACGCATTCCCACCCACTTTAAACACTGATGAACTATAAATGTCAAGATAGGAAAGATCCACAAGCAGTGACTTGCTTGACTGCCAGACTCATAGTAAATCATAGTGTGTGTAGGCCTACAGTTTACTTTGAGTAATATTTGCAATTCAATTTATTTGGTTTTGTTCTCAGTGATGATAATAATAATGTTCGAGATAAAGGAGAACAGTTGTTTCTGACCTAGGTTGTCGTAACTTCAGGAGACTTCCATCTGACCTACTGTACTGGTTTGTTACTATTCGATAATTTGCTAATGGGGAAGATTTTGACAGACATCAAACATGTTATCCAAATTCTGACAGTGTTGCTCGCCATATTTCCAGTGGTAAGTTCACAATGACAAGTTTAATAATTTAGTTTACATTGACGAGTTTGCTATAAATTTCTTGGTTTAAAGCACTGAATTTACATTTTGGACTTTGACTAGGGCTACTATGGAGTTTTACATCACTGTGCTCATTGCTTCACCAATTTTGTGGCTTTGCTGAATCATGGGAAATCAAATACTGTGCAAATGTAAAGTAACACTGCTAAAGTAGACATAACTTTAAGTACAAGTAATAAGTATGATTTGTCAAATTTACTGAAGTTTTACTATATTTGGAATAATTCTGTTAGAGTAAAGCACTAGCACCAAGAGTCCAAGACTTTTCAATTTAATAAGTTAGATGCTTGGGATGACTGTATATGTTGATATTTACACTATACAATGACATATTTCAGCAGAAAAGCACCAATGCTGAGATATATATTCATCACATGGAGATTTTGTCATTTTAGGTGAACAGTGAACATTGTCCTGGATATGGCTCAGAGTAAGTTATTTCTAATTATTTCTGTTGGGTTGGCAGTTAGCATTACTTTGTTCTGCTTTCATGATATTTGTTTGCACCATTCAAAAGAAAAGTAAAACTGGTGATTGTTGTATAAATCATATTTCATAATGTAATGGCAAAAATTTCTTAATCAACGTTTTAGGTGCTATGAAACTGAGTGTAACTATTGGCCCATGGTTGCAGCCTGCTTAACCCAAATAACAAGTAGAAGTAGATGCCAAGAGAGTGTGAAATTGCTGCTTGAACAGCAGTAATACCCTGGTAACTTTGTTAAATTCCATGGTAGTGGTGTCAGAAGCAGTGGTAGTACTGCAGGTGGAGTTAAGTCATGTGGTAATACCATGAAGATGTGAATACGAGTGTGGAAAATTGCACGGTAATAGTGTTAACAGTGCGCACTGTATAAAATGATTAGTTTTGATTCAATGTCTTTGTGACTGTGCCTTGTCATTGAAATGCTTGAATATACAAAGTCTTTCTAACTTCCAATCTGCTATTACTGTTTTAGCACGTTTTGTACAATTTTGAAGTTTCATTTCCCTGGCTGAAATAATATCTGTAGTTGGATAAACTACATAGTTGATAAAACCAAATAAGTAAATTAATCTTGCACTGAAGCATTTCCTACCCACATATTGTATTGCACTGAAAATCAGGGGATGAGTTATACATGTTTGTCCTCAGTGTAAAACCATTAAAGATTTTGACTTAGCACTGTTCCAATATAATTTCACATTGCAACAGCGTAGAAGGAAACAAATAGATTTTAATTTAGTGGAGAAAGGGCCAGTAGGAAGTGATAAATGGATATGTGGCATTTGATGTTTAATAGTTAAACAACAGTCCATTGAGTCCTGAAATGTGCATCTAATAATAATAATAATAATAATATCTTTTCTTTAATAAGCGCCTGACAAACGCACTGCGCTGTACATTTACATGTTATGCAATTTAAATCTTAACTACTAACAGAACAGACAGCCTGCAATACAACAGCGCTAATAGCAGCCTACAAAGCGTATCCGCCCAACGGGGGCTCGAACTCGGTACCTCTCAGTCTCTGTGCAAGATGTTATCCAATGCGCTATCGGGCCCCCTATGATTGGACTTGTTGTGTTTGTGCTTTGCAGTTGCCCTCCTCCACAGCAGTGTTGCCATGGTGGCAGTATGTGCTGCACATTAGCTGATCCAAAGAGCAGAGATGACGATTTCCACAGATACGACAGCGATCTGCAGTTTGGCGTCTGGAATCTCTGGTACTTTTGGTAGGAATAGCTGCACTTAGAATAACTTCTGTTGCAGGCAATATAATGATGTCAAGTCCTTTTTACAGGATTGTTGCGAATCCTGGAAGACCTGAAAAGTCATGGAATTAGACTTAAGAAATGTAAGGCCTGGAAAAACAGGTGTTTGCTAAATAAAATCCTGGAAAGTTCTAGAATTTGAAAATAGCTGGGTCATGGAAAGTCGTGGAAAATAAAAAAATCATTAGTAGACATAGTTCTAGTCATATTTTTACATTTTGATAGATATTACATCGATAAAACAATTAGAAAGTAGGTCCTTTCTCATCTAAAACAAGTCTTAAAAGTCATGGAAAAGGTCATGGAGAGTCATGGATTTGTTTTACCTTGTGGCAACCCTGTTTATAGTATGAGGAATCCTCTATAGTATTAGAACTGTTGTGAAGTCCTTTATAGTATGATTGAAGTTTGGATTTAGTTATACTTGAGGTGTATTTGATCTTCTTTTGATATTGATTAACTCACATGTATATAAATTTAAATAATAGTCTGTAGTAGGGTTGTTAAAATCGTTTTTTTTTGGCAATCCGAATTTCGGTTTTAGAAATCCGATTTTAAACCGAATTTCGTTTTTATTGGCCTTCATAGAAAATTTAATATATTATTATATAACGCAAGTTATTTTATGTATTAGGTACCGTAACGTACGTTAAATAAACACCTTACATGCCGGCTATATTCGATGAAAACAATCGTAAACACTAAAGAAATGCATGAATTAATTCTTTCTGGCATTTCTTGAAATTTTCACTACGAAAATGATTTTTTTTAAAATTCGAATTTCGTTTTGTTAATAATAAAAACCGAATTTCGTTTTCAAAACCGAAATTCGGATTTCCGAATTTCGTTTAACATCCCTAGTCTGTAGAAATAGAAGAATTTTGGTGAGGTCCTGAGAATTTCAAGTATCTTGGCAACTGTGGTTGGTTAAAATAATTGACCATCAATTTCTAAAATGCTTAAATATTCTGTAATCTTATTTTACACCTTAAACTTAGTAACAAATCACAGTACTTATTAAATATCTTGTTAGAAGAGACTTTAAGACACATTGGGTGCAATATAAATGTCTGATTACATTACAGTTCTTTGTGTTATTTTATTTTTCTTGTTGTAGCAGAGAACTCTTAAGATCTGTGCACATGTTGTAGGTTTGTCGTGATTTTTCTCTTTATGGCCTGCAGTGGCGCTTGCGCTTTCTGGCGCCACAGACGTCGTCTACTGATGGCTGAGCAGGCAGCGCTTGCAACAGTGTCATTTGGGTCTTTGGTGCCTCCTCGTCGGTCGCATTGCCCGCCATCACTGCTGTCATCCGAACCTTCGAGGAATAGCCTAAACCGATTTTCCTACTTTTCGACTGTGTTAGCTTCAAGCCCCAGCACACAGGAGCCTCAGGGAGAATTTCCCTCTCCTCCACCGTATTCAGAGGTAATCCATTCTAACAATTCATGGGTGCTTTAGCTTCTAAAGATTATGATTATTGTGTCAAGACCAGTGACGTAACGAAGGGTTTCAGTGCCGAGGGGCAAGGGTTGATGACTGTGCCCCCTTTTAATTTTCTAGCAAACGCACAGTGCTTACAGTTACAGTACATGGCAAGATTAATACATTCAAACAAATAAAAAAAATTATGTATACATTATACAACCAATGAAACAGTGAAACAGTCATGAATGCTCTTCATTTTGCTGCTCTTTTTCATAACGATGGTGATAGTACTGTATTTTGTCGCCAGAAAGACCGTTCTTCCTGTTGCCATCTTAGCATGCATGAGGAATTTAAAGTCTCCTGTGCCGTTTAACCATCTCAGGCATGTATATTCGATATGATATAAAAATGCTCACATTGTGGCATACAGATTTGAGCTGTCAATAAAAATTATTTATCATAGCGTCTTATACACTGATACCATACACTGTCGGTGGGAGATGAGACAGCGAGGGAGAGGACTGGCCACCTGCCCTCATATGCTGAGCCTAAGAAGATGAAGTCACTAACACTTCATACCCAGGGCTGCCTTAGGGCTAGCTTAAGGGACTGCTCCTTCTTCTTGAAGTAGTGCTTCTTTTCTGTAGATTGCCACAAAGTCATCAGAGATGCCAAGCAATACCTTTTCGACTGATCTGCCACCATATTCCAGTGGATTTGGTTTGGATCTGCAACACACTCAAGCAGGTAAAATATCTGTTATGTCTATGGTTAGCATCAGTCGTCACATTTGCGCTCATTAAACACCAGCCTATCTTGTTGACATTGTGTAATGATGATGATGAGTTCTCTGCCCAAAGGCAGGTTCATTGACTTTTATGCCACCCGGGGGATGAGATGAGTGAGGGGGGTTTCCTTTTGCCTTCCTCACAGACAATTGTGGGTGAGCAACTTGTCCAGGGTCGCTATGAAGTGGCTTGAGGTAGATTCGAACTCATGACCCTCTGGTTACAAGGCACAAAACATACTGCTACACCTCCGCGACCCCCTTGACATTGTGTAGTTTGTATTTATCCTTCAACCAAGTCTTAGATAGGAGCAGGTTATTCAATACGACAGAAAATTGAAAAAAAATTCAGCTGCTAGAAATGGCAGCAAACGCCAAGCTAATATACAGATTCCTAATTGCTAATTTTATATTGATATTTTTCAGTTAATTAAGACAAGTTAAGCTTGCAGACTCATTTAACATGATATTTCTTAAAAATTAGACAATGTGTAGGCTATTTTTCTTTTTTTCCATGTGTAAAGCTGCTAGGAGCTTACTCAACAGTGTTTATCAATAGTCCTTATAAAGGAATTACTAATTGAAAAGGATTACTTGAAAAGTTAAAACTATTCATAATTTTAGTTTTAGACTTAAGTCAGATTGTAAACTTATATACTTTTAGGTTCCTATGTAGAATGCATAATGAGTAGGTGGCATGTACAGTGATCTAATAAAGTGGAAACTATATTTTCTATTTGAGCATACTTTAATTTGAGCTCAATGTAACCACCCTATTAAGAGTCTCTTAGAAGGGCTTTATGTACACTAGATTCTAGATTGTCATGTTTGTTCAGAGTTAGGTGGTGAGTACTGTTACATATTACAACAAAGACTTTATGATTTATAGAATCCAAGCACAGGGTAGCTCTCCACATTTGGCAGTCAATGCCTTATTCACAATATTATGGAAGTTTCTCAACTTTTATATAGCATCTTTTGAGTGCTGTCTAAAATATGTAAAGTTGTGACAATATTCAGTTAGGTGAATCTGTCTGTGAATGTTTGATGTAAGATGATTTTTTACCATATAACAGGTGGTCACCTCAAAGGTGTGGTCCCTGGCAGTGAATCAGCTCCATACCGCGGGGCGTCAAATGTCCTGACATCACCACCATCTTACTCGGTGCTGTCCAGTGCCGTCTCACCACCAATATATACTGTCAATTCTTCGCAGAATCGTTCAGCTGCGTCATACCCATTGCATAGACCCGCTACGTCTGTGGATTCTGGAGAGGAACTCATACCAGAAAATACTGACAGGAGGCCAAACAGTCCTGCATGAACTCTCACATTGGATGTTTGCTTGCCATTTTTCCATGGACCGGGCGACGGTTGGTGTCAAGATCCTTGAGTCAGCCTGGATCTGGTTTTAAGTTATCCTTGGTCACAACTCCTTTGACATGTTGTATGGCTAGCGGCCTGAACTGGGCTGCTGCTGCTCTTGAGAGAGGTTCTGTATATATCTCAGGTTACGTTGCATTTACGTCCCATTCTACGATGCTATCCCTGTTTCTTTCAATGCCTGTTTTCGTTCACCTTTCTCCTGTTCTTCCGAAAAGAGCACTGTCTTCAGACGAACTGACCTAGTTTCGTTTGTATCTGAACTGACCTAGTTTCGTATGGTCTGAACGAATTCTGCACTGCAAAGTTGTTTGTGTTTTTCAAATTTGTGCAGTTCGATTTGTGGTTGTGTGCACATGAAGTATTCGTATTAAATCTAGTTTTTTCTTCATGTCCCATTTTACATACATGTGCAGTCTTTCTGCGTGTTTGCTGAGCTGTGTATTCTGCATTCCGGCGTAACTTAGTGATAGTTATTACACCTTTGAATCAGTCACAAGAGCAATCATCTGGTCATATCAGGGCTGTTTTATTGCCTGTCTAGGCTCACTGAGTGGCATTGCTTTGCAATATGGCTGTGAACGTGGTTTGAGAATGCGTATATCTTGTTTGGCTTGAAAATTTTCGCTGTGGAGTTGTTGTGTGCTTGTGTTTTGTGGGTGCTTTTATACGAGTCTGCTGCACACTGATTCGACTTTCTGCATTATGTCCGAGGTTCAAGTCATTTAAAATTCACGTTTTGTTGTTGAGCGTTGAAATGCTGTACTGTAGTGATGTTTACACTTTGGCTGTAAGATGTTTTTGTTTATTTCAATTCCTTGTTGCACGCAAAGTCATGGAACTGAATCTTGGTGCCGTTATGTAACGAAATCATGTATGCCCGATTAACAGGCTTTAACAGGTATATAAAAAGTTTTTAGATGTCAGTAACAGGTTGGCGAGTGAGACATGCCCTCTGGTGGCTGTTAGCTCTGTGTACTCGGTCACAGCAACGGAGTGCTGAGGTCCAGCCTCCGTACCTATGAGGACTGCTGTTGATTGGAATAATAAATAAGCCATTACTTGACCCATGTATGGTCTGGGGGTGGGTTTGGCTGTGGATGGATGCATGGGGTACATGGATTGGATGATTGGATGGATGGAGAAGTGGACAACGGATGAATGTTTGGAGGGAATTAGAGTTTTTGGATATATATTTATGAGCAGTCATTGGCTTTTTCTGCTTTTTGTTCCATAATGCTTGACTGCTATTCCCAGTTTTAACCCCTTCTTTTTGAGCCTAGTCATGCTTTGATCTGTTTGCTACTTTTGGCTGCTTTTCATGTTTAATTTATGAAAATAGATTTTTAACTGATGTAAAGTGTAGTGTATTATGTTGCATTTGAAGATATTTTATGCTTTTTATGCAAAAATTTGACATATATTTTTTGAAATAATGGTGGGTCAATTGATGCTTTTTATGAATTTAAGTTGGTGTACTGACTGAATGATTAAATTGATCGACTAAAGTGTTTAATTTATATTTGACTAAATTCAATCAATCTAGTCAGTGGGTTTAGTCAATTTTTTATATTAAATTTAGTTATTAATTTGATCAATAGATAGATTGATTGAATTAGTTTTTGATGAATTTTCGCAGATCAGCAATAGAGATATCGTGCGTTTGTTTAAAACCCTTTAACGACGAGCTGCATATGGTTTCCCATACATTTTAGTACACGCTCGTCGTTAAAGGGTTAAGTTCGAATACGTGAATGATTTTATATTTTTGGAAACCAGACTGTTTTACTTTGGCACAATACGAGAAACCTTTGATGCTTGCTTATGTTACTTGAAAGTTGTGTGAAATGAATAGTGTGCTTTTTACTGTGGTGTTAACAGAATTTTTTAATAGTTTTCTGCCCTGGATTTTTGTGGCCAAGTTGCACCCTGCAGAATTAGTGGACTGAATTAGTGGACTGCATTTAGGCTTTCTCTTTGATTTACCGCAAAATGTCTGCTACTAATATATTTGTATATGTATGTAAGTGGACATTTATATAGAACTTTTAGACTACCTTTCAAAAGCAATGAAACTTGGCTATCTAACATTTGAGAAAAGTGTGTGTTAAGTTCGAATGAAAATGTTTCTTGTGCATTCACTGGAAAGAGTTGGGATTTTTCCAGTGGAATGCTAATTTATGTACATAGTCTTGGAGACTACAAACAGTTTGTAATATACAGTAATGTAAACTGGAAAGTTGCATCATGCATATGGTGTGATTTGTTTTGGGGATTCACCCGTCGTTGGTTCTTGCTATCCCCAGGGAACTGGAGGTCAACATCTTGAGGACGGCCAGCTTTATGTGGTACTGCATATTCTAAACAGTGTGACACACAGTTGACTAGCTGCATGTGCTGGGGGCCTAATTGGTGATCAAATAGAGATGGATACAGGGAGGGAGAGGTGCTAATTCGGGGCATGGAGCCATAGTCTGTCGAACCTGCAGGGTTGCTGAATGAAGTGGGAGACTAAAAAAACAAAAATCGTGAGACTGTTTGGAATTCTACAAATACAAATAGTTGGAAATTTCACGCTACTTTTAAGTGTTATCCATGTTTGTATAATTGCTGTTTTTGCATTTAACATTATATGACAGATTTAGCTGTGAATTCTGACATTAGCCAGTGCACTGAATACGCATTGTTGTGCTATCTAGTCAGTCAATAATAAAAGTCCGTCTATCAAATAGATTTAAGTGATTGTACAGTTTTACTCTACATTCTTGTTGCTCTAGCCCCTTCAGTTGGTGAAGCAATCTATCCGTCAATCTATGGTGTAAAAATTCTTGAACTATTTCGTGTTCTGAGTGACGGGTAATGAGCTTGATCTGAGATCATTCGATGACAAATCAAAGCTCGTGTGCTTCTCCTGTTCTATTGAATGCCGTGACTTCTTGAGTTAACCAAAATTATACGCAACCGAGAATTGCTAGGCTTGGACTCCCCTTGGAGTATTGTGGGATTAAAAATCGGCCAAAATAGCGTGACGTCATTTATGGACGGCCCCCTATAGTTGAGTTTGAGTTTATTGAACCATTTGCATTCAAATTCAAAATTACAGTGCATAAACAGCAATCACATTAAACAACTTAATTATCTAACAGCGCGTTATAGTTTAACAGTATGTGAGCCAAAAGAATATGAGTATGCGAGTCAAGTAGCAAATGATTCATGGGGAGATGAAGCTGGGACAGCTTATCTAGTCTTCCCCACTGGTTACCAGTCAAAGAAATACAACAACAAAATGTATTGGGTTAACAGGCTAAGGCAGCCGTACAGTTAGTAACAGTATTCATAGTTAAAACGATAATAATCAGCATCACACTCCAAGTTATGAGTTGCTGAGTTAGTACTGGTCAATCAGAAAAGTCTTATATACACACTTGAATGCAATCAGCGAGCGTAGTTCACGCATGCAAGAATCAATAGAGTTCCACAACTGCGGTCCTTTTATTCTGACCGAGAAACATCTGGCATTTATCCTGCCTTTTTCTGTTCTGTAGTTTTGTCTATGTCTGGTGTTATAATCATGTACATCAGTAATCACTGTGAAGTATGAGTTAAATAAAGCTGGGAGAGTGCCATTGTGGTGCCGGTACATTAACATTGCAAGTTGAAGTTTATAAATGTCGTAAATTGTTAAAAGGTTTAAGGACTTAAACAGATGGCAACTCTCTGCTAGATATTGAGCTCCACTGATAACTCTTATTGCCCTTTTTTGGAGGATGTATATAGGTTTAAGCATATTCTGATACCCACCTGCCCACACCACAGTACAATAATTTAAATAAGGCAGTAGAAGGGTAGTGTACAATAACTTGAGAGAGTGAGCTGGTAAAGACCCCTTAAGTCTGTGAATGATCCCCACAGTTTTGGCTACCTTGTTCTTCACATGCTCCACATGCTCCTTCCAAGTAAGGTTCTCATCAATGATAACCCCCAGAAATTTGACTTTAGAGACTCTGCACAATTGAACGTTATCGATAGTTAATGTAGGGTCAAAAGTATTCGGTATCCTAGACTTTTTGCTTTTAAATAAAACATAGTTTGACTTCTTTATATTAAGTGATAACATGTTCACTTGGAACCAGCAAGATAACTTACTAAGCTCCAAATTCATAATTTGGAATAGTTGAGAGTAGTTTTTCCCATTATAAAAGCCGAAGTATCATCTGCAAAAAGTACCAGTTGCAGGGTGCTCATACTTACGTACATAGGCCTACATACATCCCAGTCAGTTCGACCACTCTCCATTTTCAGAAATCCAAAGCTCTAGCCAGAAAAATCCCAAGATTGCCCAAAGGTGTACCAAAATCCCAAGTTACTGAAAAGGAAAAAGTTGTGATGAAATATGAAATGCGTTTTAACAATCACAATTATTCACAAAAATGCCTAGATAAGAACTCGCAAAGAAAAATCGGAGCATAACTTTGAATTAACAAATTACGATGTTTACAAATAACAACAGTAATAATAAACGTCTTTCAGAAAGACCGACTGAGAGAGTTTTTTCTAATCTGATTAGCTGCCACTGTTGAAAAGTACGGTAAACACTAGTCTGTAGACCTTAGAAAAAAATCCCACGATTGCTATGCAAAATCCCCAGATCCCAAGCCGATCCCCCAAAATCCCAAGGAGTGGTCACACTGATCCCAGTGTGTTCCTGCCTGCCTTTGCACTATATAATACGAAGTGCCTACAGATCTGGAGTCGGCGTGTTCTTGTTTCTATCGTCTCAAAGACCGATATCAACGTATCTCTTGAGCCTCTACATCTTTGCAAATATCTGAGTTGTGGAGTAGGCCTACGTAGGCCTATATAATTATGACTGGTTATAAAATCCATCGGTTTACAATTTACATACTCCGGGCCTCGTTAGCTATAATTATATAAGTTAAAAGGTACTAGTGAAGGTGCCTCTGTGAGTCTGTTCTCATACCGATCGACGCTTAGGCTATTCAAAATATTTAAATCTGGGGTTAGTGGGGTATCTTGAAAATGTGGCACCCATTCAAACTGGCAGCAATGGCGAAACTCGCACTCGATCAATTCATTGAAAAATGAGCAAGATTATGATTGCTATAGAAAAGCAAAAGCATGTTGTAGGCCTACATTTACAGCTGCCTGTGTTCCTATAATGGAGCTAAGACTTGCAGGCGATCACGGTGACCCCATAGAAGAACCTGGATGCTTTCCAGCAATAGTGCTTATATATATATATGTGTGTGTGTGTGTGTGTGTGTGTGTGTGTGTGTGTGTGTGTGTGTGTGTGTGTGTGTGTGTGTGTGTGTGTGTGTGTGTGTGTGTGTGTGTGTGTGTGTGTGTGTGTGTGTGTGTGTGTGTGTGTGTGTGTGTGTGTGTGTGTGTGTGTGTGTGTGTGTGTGTAATGCCCTAGGCCTAGTGGATGCGACGTGCGAGTGAATGAATAGTAGTTTCAGTTTAACCACACTGTGATAACAAAGATCATTAGCGTCGCCCTCCACCTTCATCCAGGCTTGGGACTGGCACTGCCAGATTACGAGCAGTGGCGGAGTTACTATTGAATAACTATTCTTTTCGGTCTATATATACAAAGTCATGTAAGTGCACTAGCTGAAAACCGCCGGAGTCCGTGACTAACCCGACTAACCCTCTTCTACTAAAGGTGGTCCGTGAGTTCACCCGGGTCGCATCTGCAGTACTACCAGCGATGGCTCCTCCTGCAACTGACGAGGGTCGACAAGGACGTATACAACCGGCTGTGGCTGCCTTGTGGGGCCTTTCCTGCGCCGCCGGTGTGGAGCTCTGCTACCGCTTGGCTTAGGACTCCGTGGCCTGGCCGCCTGCCTCTGGATGCCCGCGCCTGCCTGGCTGTTGCGAAGATGCTGCAGCTGCTGCCGGGGTATGCGCTGCATCTAGAGAGCGGCGGCTGTACTTCCGAACAGCGATTGGATTGGTCGGATTAGCAGATGGTATTAGTTTAGGTGCAGAGCGTATGTTGTTCGACCTCCCGTTCCAATGTAGTACGTTAGAAGTTTGCCGCAGATTATCTGTCGTGTGTACTGACTCAGTAACATCGTAAAGCGTGTGAGTTTGCGAAGTAGGCCCTACTGGGTCTTTAAGAAGATTTTCCAATCCAGGATTAGCAGCATCTGAATCCATTTACCGACTCGCGGATGAAGTCTCCCAGGTGAGCATCACTTTGCTCATCGACGGCTAAACGTGTAGCCTAGTGTAAAACGTTTCTTGAAGAAAGTCGTAAGAGTGCAAGAGTTGAGATACAGCTATTATAGTGGAGTGCTTCACAGCCGAAAGGGGGTAAAGCCACATATTCAACCTCAGTGAGGGATTCACGTAGGCTATATAGTATGGCGTAACGAGGGTGTTTTGTGGCCGGGGACTTGTATTGTTTACCCATCTCATCTGTCTGTTTGTCTGTCTGTCTGTTATTTATTACTATATTAATGTAATAAAGAATTAATGTGGAATGAAACTAGTCGTACCACAAATAGAATTCACCCAAAAACGGGGCAAGATGAAGCACACGGTATGTTTAGCCCTGTCGGTGACTCATCCAACTGCATGGCCCGATGCAGAAGGTATGAACTTTTCACTGATGAAAGCTTAAATTCGCTGTGCATTCCCCCTCCCCTCATATTGAATTCGTTCTTCCAACACAAAAGGATCTTCTTATTCTTCTAACAAACTATACCTGCATCAAAGACCTTGCGTAATTGAATATTTGTGACCCATCTGACCAAAACCAGGCTTAAGTCGGATTTTGTACAATTTGAATGTCATATATCGTTTTAAAGGGTAATCTTTCTCCTTTAAAATGACACAAACTTTATTGTTCTATCATGTTCCTGGCCAAAGTTATGAGTAACAGATCTGGTTCAGTTGTTCAATTGTGATTCCGAGAAAAATGCATTTTAAGTTCTGTATGATTTCCAAATGCAAAATTCCTTAGCAACCATGTTCAGCGCTCTGATTAGTTTAGATTTGAAAAGACATTGATAGGTTTATAGCAGTGTGATTCTCGTTAACGATAACGATAACGAAAATGTTCGTTAACGAAAATAAAATGATTTCGTTAACGATAACTATAACTATAAATAAAAAATATCATTAACTATAACTATAACTATAACGAAAATAACAATAACGAAAATTCATTTTTATTTTCGTTAATACAAAAATAAAAATAGGAAGTGCGATATAGACGATTTGACATAAATGAGAACGAAAATGCGATATTTTTATTATGTAATTTGTCAGTTAATTTGTAAACTCGTGTATTCATGAAGCTGAATGCATCCATGCTTCAAAGGCTTTCAAAGCTCTGAACAAATTGTGAAACAGCGTGTTAACACGCACAATTTTGCTTATAGCCTTGATTGTTGTAACTAAGTAGTAACTAAAATTAACTATAAAAAACATCCTTTAACAATAACTATAACTATAACTAAAAATAATACTAACTATAACTATAATTATAACTAAAATAAAAAACCATTAACTATAACTGTAACTATAACTCAAATAAAATCTGTAAGGAGAATCACACTGGTTTATAGGTTAGTGGATAGAGGGAAGTCTGGGCTTTCTATTCATACAATGCTTGCTATGCTAGCCTTATGCCACGCATGGCTATTAATGGCGGGAAAATGACAAATATCAGGAAAAGTCATTGAATAGATAAAACGATAGCTATTTGAAAATCATCTAAAATACCACTAAAAATTAAAATTTGTCACAAATTTTAGTTTTAGTGTGTTTAAAACATATTTATTTATCAATTTCTATCAAAAACTAAAAATTGAAAAAAAATAATTTTTTTCACATTTTGGCCTTTATCTCAGTAGTGCATTTTGCGACATACGCCTGGTTTTGGTCAGATTGGTCACATTTAGCAAATGTTTGCAAATAAGATCAGACCGGTCAAAAATCGATTTTTCTCCATAAAAAGCGCTAAACTGTAGTTTGGGCCGCACGTGTAGACAATGTACCAAGTCGTCAACAGTATTAAGCAAGTCATACACGTTCGGTAGATGGTGACATCATAGATGGGTTAAACTGAAGGGATCCATCAAACTTCAATTATCCATCTCACCCCTAGTTCCCCTGCATATGTTTTACAGTACAACCGAATCTGCAGTTGGGCAGAACGCCATTGCGTAAGCTAGGCCTATACCAAGGACCTGTGTAACAGTGTGTATAATATCTCATTATATAGGTGCCCTTGGCTAGTTTCACACGCCAAAGAGTGGGGGCTGTTCATTCTCACCAATTTCTGCCAACTGGCTGGAGTAAGGAAGCGATGATGATGATGATGATGATGATGATGATGATGATGATGATGATGATGATGATGATGATGATGATGATGATGATGATGATGATGATGATGACGATGATGACAACGATGACGGTGGTGATGATTAAGATGATGCGATGATGATGTTGAAGATGAGATATTACTAGGTATCAACTTAAATTTCAGGTGTATTGTGCAGGGACGTCATTTGGGGGTGTTGGTGGTGGGAGGGGCATTTCCTCTTAATCTTATGGAAAATCAACTATTTAAATGCATGTCAGTGTATTGATTAAATAATACATTTTTACTCATCACTAGGAGTCTAGGACAGCAGATAATTAAACATAGTAAGAATGACCAAGTTTTGCCCCCTGAAAATAACACCCCTCCGCCCCACAGAAAGAACTGAACTAATTTCCCTGATATTGTGATCGTTCTTTGAGTTTCAGAGTTTAGTCCTTCTGAGTTCTCGATTTTGAAGAGTTCTACTTCAGAATGAAATCGTGGATAGATTCAATCACTGAAAGGAGTTCTTTACGAAATTCTTAGTAGAGAAAGAAGAACCGATTCCAGTGTGAGTATCTCTGTCAGTATTTTAATAACAGCTAGTATTTCCTCGGGCTGTCACGCCGAGAGCGCCTCTGAATTGCTAGTACTGTAAGCGGAGCTTTACAAATTCTCAGATACGATACGATACGATACGAACAGCTGCTCTATATACCTCCTATCCCTGGTCTCTCTGGCAACTGGACTCCGACCTCCACTGGACATCGATCTCTGCACATCCCCTATGATAGGATGCAGCGCTCGTGAATAAGCTGGTGCCCTGCGCTTAGCCTTAGAGTAGCGCTTTAGAAATTTGAAGTTTATGATTACAATTAGAGTCATGTGCTGGTACAATTCAAATAAGTATCTTGCCATGCAAAAGTCAAATTGTGAGTATAGTCACTGGCCAATAATTCAGTAGTATTGTTTTATGCATGTATTTATCGTGTGTACTCCTTAGCTTCAAGTCTTGGATGTGATTTTGTACATGCGGTAATGTAACACCCATGAACAAGCTGGTATCGGTGTAGTTTTAACTGCATAAAATGTGCATTCAGACAGTCTGAACATAGGCGTAGCTACACGGAGGCACGAGGAGGCAGTTGCCTCCTCTTGCTTTCTTTATATAATGGAACTTCTATTGACTAATGAGTAATGACTCCAATAACCAGAATTTTGTCAATGTTCTGTGAAGTTGCCTCCTCTTGAATTTAAGTCTGGCTACGCTCCTGAGTCTGAGTATAATTAACTGGGAGTTCAAAATCGTGTATGCTGTGTAAATGTAAAATATCATAAAGTCTACACTTGTTCATTACCTCATTGTGTTAGGCAGTAGATGCCACATTTTGATTCTGGAATTCTGAGTCAGAGGCAGACCCTGAAGTTAGAGCTACAAGAGGTGCACAGATAATGGGATCTTGATTAGTGTTGATAACAGCGGAAACTATTAGAATGCTGCGCTTATGCTGGATGCATCCATTAGTCCCCGCTGGGAAGTGGAGTCTCAGATATGGGCGTATTTAGGGGTGATTTTATGGTTCAACCCCCCTCCCAATAAATGCATACTGTTATTAAAAACTAAAAATGTAGAAAAATACGACCATGTCCAACGGACCCCCTCCCTCTGAAAACTAAGACACCCCAAATTGTTTCCTGCAGGCTACGCTCAGGTCTCAGACACACAGTGACACGAAATACAATGACTTTAGGCATTAGGCTACCCCCTAACATACAGTCTGACAATTGGGCTTGAGTTGCATGCGACCAAGTACTGTCCAATAATACGCAAAATCCAAAAGTGCTGGTATTCCTCAGGCAACCAGAACTAAGGCACAGTAGAACACATTTACAAGACTTATCAAGCAAATTCATTCATTCATTCATTCATTCAGGATATTTATATAGCACCTCTTCAAGATAACTACTCAGAGGTGCTCCCGACTCCAGCACGGCCAAAAAGAACAGTTTTCAGGTTAACATAGAATAAGTCAGAGAGCGTTCTGGGAAGCAGACGCAATTGAGCATTGTCAACTAATCTATCACAATGAAACGATAAGCAAAAGCAATCATTCTTGTTTTGTCATTGTGTTATGAGCCAATTGAGCTATAATGAGTACACTGGCCGTACACTGTCGGTGGGAAGATGAAACGGCGAGGGAGAAAACTGGCCACTCGCCGTCATATGCCGAGGCTAAGAAAATGAAGTCGCTAACACTTCATGCCCATGGCTGCCTAAGGGACTGCTCTTCTCCGAATCTGAAAAAGTTCTGACCATTTATTAGAAACGGAGAGTACTGGTATACGGTAGTTGCTCCCTAGACTTCATTGGATTCTTTCTGGATTGAAGACCCTTCCGTCAGAATCTCATCTTTTAAAAATCTTCTTTAGCGCCTTATCAATATTCAAAAGGTATCAATAACTGACGGTTGCTTTTAAGAAGCCTAGTAGACAAAACGCTTGATGATAGTAGGCCTAGCTATGACAGTGAGGCTGCCTCTCTGTCATATATGGACTGTTCTCGATATTGACTAGAATTTATATATATACTAGCAGTTTTTACCCGGCGTTCGCCCGGGTTTTTCCCAGACGTAATATGTAACGGCTGCAAATAAAGGCTATTTACTTACTTACTATATTTGATGATAGGCCTATATCTGAGCGGAAACGACATTTAGAGGTGAAAGTAGTTGCTTTGCCCGTGTACTGCACGGGTTATCTCTACGCTACCTTAGGCTATATAGGCTTATTATTTATTCCCCGGGCTAAATAATTATAATAGACTAAGCTCGGTCGTTTTTCTATAGCCTATTTTCTATTATCGACGTAGGCTATTATTTGTTCCCCGGGCTAAATATAATAGACGAAGTTCGGCCGTTATTGCGATTGTAATTTTTCGGAGCGACCCGCGTCTTTTAACGAAAGCGCCTGATTTGAAAATTAAGTATGCGTGACGTAAGATTACATAATTAGCATGCGTGACGTGGACAAATGGCCATAGGCCTACCATGGCCTGTATAATTAAAATAAACTCGTCGAAACAGTTGGAAATAATGTAAAATGTCCATATATCGGCGTTTAAATAAAATTGCGAACTGAAAATAGTCGCGTTGACCTAGAAGTTGCGTAAAAATGTTTTGTAAATTTTTTTCAAATCGCTAAACCGTTCCGTTTCGGAGCCTTTAGCCGGACACGCAAACATACATTCGGAAGGACATCGTAAACAGACTAAGACTTATAGTAATAGATACAGCTTGGTTTCGTTGCGCCAATTGACGCCTTGTGCATTAAACACTTTTTATTATTATTATTAAGAAGTTTTATATTGCGGCCCTTCAAGATAATCTACTCAGAAGCGCTCCCAGTTTAATCACGGCTAAATAAGATAGTCTTTGACACCAGCACGATAGAAGTTATAAATTACAATCACAGTGACAGATGGACCGACCATAACGGCAGAAATTCCCCAAAAGAACGTCGATTGTTTATCATTGAATGCTTTGGCAGTAAAAGGTCGATATCCTAGCGAGCCACAAAAATTTAAACATGGATGGCGCATTTGAAGATTACAATTGTGGGGCGCAGTGATATAGATGGTGCCTTGCAGCCGGAGGGCAGAAATTCACACCGCCGCGTATTAAAGAAAGTCCTTCACTCGCAATCGTTGCTCATGCGCTTTTGGCGTGAAAGGTCGATTCAGTGTCCGCGCGCTAACGGGAGCGCCTCTGAGTAGAAATTTTGAAGGGGCGCTAAACAAGTGCTTATACATAGGCTACATACATACAATACATACCATACAGATGGTCATGACCTTCGATGGAGTTTCAGTGAGCCGCGTTACTGCCACCACTAATTCGGCATTCGACCGTAATCGTAATCTCGAGGTTTTTACAGCGCATGAAAAGCGAAGTCGCGGGAACCATCTTGTTCACAGGCGCTACGATGACGTCTCACCATTAGCATTGCTACGAGACCCGTTTTAACGAGTTAATGAAAGTATCGATTCACATCAATGTTCCAGACACGTTTCGTCTTTTAAAACTTCATGTTCTAATAAATGGCTGTGCGACACATTACATGGTCCACTCTCCTATTAGCTGGCCCAAGGTCACCGAAAGCTCACAAAGTCCGTCCGTCCGTCCTTGTGTTTGTCCGTTTGTCCGTCCATCAGTCTGTCCTTGTGTGTGTCTGTTTGCCCGTCCTTGCGTCCATTCGTCCGTGCATTCGTCCGTTCGTTGGTGCGTCTGATGGAGTACTTGTCCAACTTCTTTAACCGGTGCCGCTTCGTTTAACGGGGAGTCGATCAACTTTCGTCTTACACGACGCCGCGCCGAGTCGAAAGCGGGCATCGGATCCATCAATAGTGGCGGACATTGTGCAACGTCCGTTCCTTACTCGGCCGCTCGAAATGGAAGTGCTCGCTTCACGGAACAGTATAATTATGTACGCCACGTCTGGAGGAAGGCAGCCGGAGGAACGGTTCCCGACCCTCGTCTTGATCTCTTGACCTGATCCTGGGGTGCAGTGGTGCGGCGCGTTCGTTGGTTGGTCGACTCCCGTGCGTGATGGTGGAATTGTTTTGCACGCTGCGTGTTTCCTATAGCTCCTGCGATGTAGGCCTATACTCTGTTGCGGGATCTTGTTTGGTTCGGGATTTCAATGTCGTTCCGTATGACCCCCGGAGTTTCCAAGGACCTCGTCCGCTGCAAAATAAAACCCAGTTTTTAAATCGATCTGAATAGTCGAATGATAAGTTTGTTTTCTATGCACTAAGTCTTGTTGGATGGTTGGTGGTCTAGTGTTTATCTCGCTGGACGCGCAACGTAGAGATCAGGGATTCGATTAAGCACCTCTGAGCCAAAAAGAACATTATTGGATTTCTGCCCTTTGTGCTCTATAGTAGATTACCTTGAGGAGGCGCTATATAAAAACTCCTCAACAACAACAACAACAACAACAACAACAGCAACAACAACAACAAAGTGAATTCTGTTATAAAATGAGTAGACTGACTGTACGCTGTGTCACTGGGAAGACCAGCTGGAAAGGGAGAGAAGTGACTGCGTGCCTTACAGCAAAGGCTAAGTAGTAGATGAAATCGCTAATAGAATATATATACTTGATACCCTTGGCTGCTCTCCGGATCAGGTCAAGAGGTCAAGACGAGGGTCGTGAACCGATCATCGGGCTGCTTTCCTCCAGACGTGGCGTGCATAATATTATAGGCCTGCTGTTCAGTACCGTAGTTTTTCACATGGCATTCTTAGAGTAGTTTCACGGCATCCTTAGTGCCGTGCCAATCACGTTGGGAAACACAGGTGTAGAAATATCAGCTGAACAAAAGATGTAGACAAATTAGTGATCTAGGCCTACACTTTTTACAGGGTATTTATGCCGGCAAGCTCATAGAATGGAGGGACGCTGACGAATATATAAGCAGTGCGTAAGTTTACTGGCGTCGTGAGTGTCAGGTTAGGCGTTGTGAGGGTCGGTTAGGGTCAGGGTTAGGGTTAGTGTCGTCATTAGAAAACCTGGTACCGTCCGGCGTCCGCGCAGCATGCACAAAGATACTATAAGTTTGCCTTTATGCCATTAAGCAAAAGTCGGTCGACCATTTGTTAGATTTCACTTGTAAGTTGTAGTGTAAGAAGCGTGCTTTTGTTCAGATGCAGACAACCTGCGTGCAAACGTCGTCATAATGCCTGGGAAGCTCAACTGGCTGACCTACATGTAATTCAATTGTGTGAGATGGAGAAGCCTTAAGAAATCCATTTACTCGGAAGGTTTTCATGCGACCATATCCGTTTCGTGCTTATATTATTAATGCGGTCGGTTTTTGTGAGGCCATCTTAGCCTCCCCCAGGCAGTTTTCATTTAGCAGAAGGTCATCGGTTGATGGATTCTCTAAAGACTTTGCAGGGACAATGCTGTATTGAATTTTACTGGAGAATTTACGTAGCGCCTCTAAAAACCTCTGATCACCCGAGATGTTTTAGTTCACTGCAGATTAGATGACGAATTTAGGATTTAATGGATCTTTGTGGATCTTTATGGATGTCGTGGATTAGACGGATCCTTAATGATCCTTTATAGATTAAAGAGGTTGGAGCCCACAGATAGTCACAGACAGGAAGACAGTGATAGACAGACAGACAGACAGACAGACAGACAGAAGACAGACAGACAAACAGAAAGGAAGACAGACAGACAGACAAACAGAAAGGAAGAAAGACAGACAGACAGACAGTGACAAACAGACAGACAGACAGATACACAGACAGATACACAGACAGACACGCAGACAGAGAGAGTGAGTGACGTTTACAATGACTTGTTTGTCTGTTTGTATATATGCTTGCTTGTCGTTTCACTGATTTAGTCAATGAATAAGCAAATAATAATATATTTGAGAGAGGCATTTTGGGTATGTAGTAGGCCTGTATGATGCCCAATGTGGGGATTCCGGTGGCTGTGGGCTATTGGGGGGCAATTGCAGGGAGTAGACATGACCTTCTCCTTCGTTAAATTGGATCAAAATATTGATCACGTTTCATGAGACGTCGCAGCAGATTATATTTGCCAATTACAGGCTCGATTGTCGGCCGTCATTTTCCGCTATTAGGTAAGAAAATTGGCAGATGAGATTTTGTTCATTAGACCGCTCCATCTAACCATGTAATATGAATCCTTAATCAACCGCCGAGCTAATTCACTTGAAGCTCAATAGAGTGCTTTGCTAAGAACAGACCATGCTGTGCTAGAGATTCAGGAACTAACAATGACTCTCTTCTGTCTCTGTCTGTCTGTCTGTCTCTCTCTGTCTCTCTGTCTCTCTATCTCTCTGTCTCTCTATGTCTCTCTCTGTCTGTCTCTGTCTCTCTCTGTCTCTGTCTCTGTCTGTCTGTCTGTCTGTCTCTCTCTCTGTCTCTGTCTCTGTCTCTGTCTCTCTCTCTCTCTCTCTCTCTCTCTCTCTCTCTCTCTCTCTCTCTCTCTCTCTCTCTCATTACAGACCCGTAGTAGTAATGTGGCCTGCGACCAGACACATGTGTCTGCTAAGACTGGTCATGCACACGCCATCATGCTATGGGCTTTGGTGGTGCTTGCAACGATAGGCAGGAATAAATGACCTCCATGTTTTTCGGTCATTTGTCATGTCCAGTGCGTCTCTCTCGTGTCCACTGTCCAGTCCAGGTCTGATTATATCTTCATTTATATTGCCTATTCAGCAGCCTTGGTCTTCCTTTGTTTCTCGCTACTTTGAACCTTGCGTGCAGTGCACTGCACGAGATACAATCAGCGAACATTCTTTTCCACAGGGTCAAACCATGGGATCGTCGCCGCTATAGGTCGTTTTGATATCTAGGATCTGTCTTGTGTCAATATTTCTAATTTTTTAGTCTCGAAATTCCAGCTATTTGCCGTGAAACTTGTTTTTGCTGTGAGGATTACTTTCTCGTATTGCTTTTTTTGCATTTTTGTAAATGCTTTGGACATGCTTTTAAGAAATGCATATGCATGTACTGTTTTCTCTCTCTCTCTCTCTCTCTCTCTCTCTCTCTCTCTCTGTGTCTCTCTGTCTGCCTAGACATCAATGTAGTAATGTTAACCAACAGCTAAAGCCACTGTAGGCTAACAGTTGCTAGAGTGATCATCAGCAATACAAAATGCCTGGAGCCATAGTGGCTTCCTGTTAGGGCTTTGAATGATACAAGGCGGAGAATACTTCTGCGAGAATGAATGATCGATAAAACGGTATTTCTCAAGACCATTGCTCGGTGCTCAGCCATCAGACAATCTGTTTCAATGTGCAAGCTGGCCACACTATTTCTGGAGCGTGTGTTGCTGAGCAGTGACCAGCCAATACGCATTGCCGAGTCTTTGATAATTTATCGTTTGGCCATGGGACGACTTCAAACCAGCAGAGCTCTCCGGCAGCGCTCTCGTTGGCCACTCGCTGCCCCCCTATGGAGGTCATTTTTTCTGCACCTATCAGGGTTGATCGTGGTTATGGTTCACGGCTTGGGCATGTGGGTCACCTTTAAATCCCGATCTTCAAAGGTACCATGGTCCTGCGAGGAGTCCAGTGTGGTACTGAAAACGTGGATCCGTGTGTTACACAGGACATCCAGTGTAATTTATGTCTTTCCGGATGACCTCGGATTCCATCCGTCCATTATTATGACCTTTGCACACTGAGGTCATGACCTCTGGAAGTCCAAGTTCCTGTTAATTGAATTGTGTTGTTATCGATTACTTGTTACAATGCAATATGTACAATTTTACAGCATATACAGTGCTTTGTGAGGTACAACTGGTACATAATAGGTTTTATTGTCTAGATGCATACAAACATAATTACATGCATGCATACCTACTTGCATGCATATACCCATACATATGTATAGAGTAATTACTTAAGTATAGCACCTCTCAAAGCCTGATTATGGTACTGTGACTTGCCTAATTGTGCAGTCAATTCACAACTGTTCTTCTGAGGTGAGGTTCTGTTTATCTTGTTATACGTTTGTAACATGCTGTCAGTTGGCTGTTCTTGTGAATCATGATCTACACGTCTGGCTGTGAATTAAGTCATTAGCAAGTCGATTAAGTTACTCCAGTTGATTTAGAATGACCATATGTACGGAATCTATTAGCTGCACAATGTATACTGTGCCTTCTGAGACCTCAGAGGCGCTCTCTGGCTGGTTGATTTCTTTAAATAAAAGTGAATTAGAACAAATATAAGTGCTTCTGAAGAGTTGATCGGAAAAGGCGCTATATATATATATATATATATATATATATATATATATATATATATATATATATATATATATATATAGTATATAAGTGCTTCCAATGAGTTGATCGGAAGAGGCGCTATATATATATATATAATGAATGAATAATGAATGAATATAATATATACATTTGTGGTTAAAATTCCCAATACTATAAGCAAGGCTGATCAGTCAACGCACTGTTGCTTTGGTTGCTTTGGTTGAGTGCTATTTATGGTGAGTTTCGCTTTAAGCAAGTGCTGCTTCTGGTGACTGTTGCTTTGAGTGAATGTTGCTTAGAGTGGATGCTACTAACCAGTGTTGTCCCTGTTGTCCCTGCTCTGCTGCTTTCATTGAGTGTTGCTTCATGTTTGTCACCTCTAGTTAATGTCCTTTAGAAGGGTTCCTGATGTGTGGCCCATTTCTTGTACGTGTAATGATGGCCGCAGATAGTTCAAACGGTGAGATAGTTCAGACAGTCGTCTTGTCTGGCATATGCGTTCAGACAGACAACTGTTATTTCATCCATCCTATCCTGTCTGTAACGGAAATCTCTTCAGGGAATTAACTGACCGGGAGCTTAATACCAACTCTGCCTTCCTGGACCACCCACAAAAAGCAATGAAATGCACTGATTATATAACTTCAATAGCATTCTTTTCAGGTCGTAGACATTAGTCTTGCTTGGTACGAGTGTTTCTGCTGGTGAGTTACTGTTTACTGTTTATTGTTACTGGCGAGTGTTGCTACTAGTGATTGTTGCTACTGGCGAGTGTTGCTTGTGATGAATGTTGCTTTATATGAATGTTGATTTGTGTGAGTGTAGCTTCATATGAGTGTAGATTCATGCGATTTTTGCTTCGAGTGAGTGTGAGGTAGCTTAATTCGGTTTTTATCTTTGATAAAGCCCACTATGCTACACACCTTGCCTTTAAGACCACAGTGTTGCCCTTATAAACAAACGATGGTTGAAACCAAGTTTATATGTGTCTGATGTTAGGAGACATGGCTTATAGCAGTGCTTCCTTATGTTGTATTACATGCAGTTGTCATTTTGATTAAACTTAGCACATTTTGAAACGTGTTTAGGCCTAGTTTTATGAATGAGAAATACAAAGCAAGGTTGCATTCGTTGGTATTGCATTGTCGAGCAATGAATGTCATATATAGAAAGGATATGTTTGAAGACTGTCTTCAAGAAGCCAGTGGTGGAATGATGAGGACAAATTAGACATGAGCCAATACCTCACGTTTGTTTTACCTTTAGTCAAAGCTAAGACATGGTAAGGTATACTGGGTTAGGGTTATAAGTTCATGGATATTACAAAAGTAGTTTGGTTTATTCCTGGAAGCATGCGAATTTTTGAGAATTCAGAGTCTACTGTTGGTTTGCTATATTGTCTGTGAAATATATGGGACCCTGATTCCTTTGGGGTCATACAAAAGGGAAAGAAATTGGGTGAGTTACTGAACAGTTTTCCAATGTAGGAATCTGTCTCAGAACGCACGCCCCATGCACTGTGCAACCCCCATAAATCGACACACAATGAATGACCAGTGTAGCCGGTCCATGTCACGGTGGTCTATGGCTCCAATTCACGAACGAAAATGGACTTTGAATTAAACTTGAACTAAACGCAGATGGTAGATATGGATGGAGGTCGATTGACCAACAGATGAAGGGATGATTGGAAAGATGGGATGGATCGATCGATAGTGATTTATGGATAGTGTGATTGGCTGCTTGCCTACTGATTATTAGGTAGACGGTCATAGGGAGGCAGACTGCCAAAGAGACCGCCAACAGACAGACAGACTGACTGACAGACAGACAGACTAGAGAGTGACATGCAGTTTGGTGGATGAATGGATGGATGGGTGATTAGATTTACAGAGGGATAAATTGATTGTTTGCTTTATTTACTGATTTATTTTGGACAAACAGTCACAGACAGACAGACAGACAGACAGACAGACAGAGGTAGAGTAGACTGTCACAGACTGATACCTATATACATGTAATTTGTTGGATGGATGGATGGATGGATGAATGGGGGATTAAGTGATGGACGGTGGGATGGCTATGTGTAGGCTACCGATGTAGGGCAACCTAACAGACATGAATAGACAGGTATATAAGCAGATGGGACGATACAGACTGACCCATAATTAAGTGCACAGATATAAAAACAGAGAGCGACACACACACACACACACGCACACACGCACGCACACACACACACACAGACAAATGCACAGGCACACAGACAGATAGACAGACATACACAAAGACAGACAGACAGAAGGACAGACAGAAAGACAGATAGACACACGCAGACAGACACACAGACAGACACACAGACAGACAGACACACAGACAGACATACAGACACACGAAGAGACTAGGCACTCACACACACAGACGTCTTATGTTTGTTTTCGTGCAGGATGTGATGGACCACGTGTTCCGTGGTTTTCTTGCGGTCCTCGTCATTCTTCTGTTGCTGCAGCTGGTCGTCAACATCCTCGTCTCAACGGGGCGACCGAGTTCCTGGTCTCTGTCGGCGGCGGCAGAGCCTTCCGTCGACGGCCAACTGGTGACCGGCGACAGTCGCCGCCGCCGGGTCCCTCCCAAGTCCCCGTCTTCGGCGGCGGCATCGTCGGACAGACTGCTCGGCTTCTGGAGCCTCTTCGGAAGAGACGCCTTCGCCTACCTTAGCATGTTGCTTCAGGGCAAGCCGCTCTCACTTTGCCCAGAAGTGCCTTCAAATCTCGGTCAGTCAGCTTTTCACAATTCTAACAAAAGAATGGAACAGTTTGCTAACTATACGCCTTATTCTTGGGCGTATTTAGAGGGTTTTACGGGTTCAACCCCCAAATAAATTGCTGAAAATTTTTTTATATGCTTGTATATGCGAAATACAAAAAACTAACCTTTGCGACAACGTCCAATGGAAACCCCGGAAATATTTTCCTGGCTACGCTACTGGCCGGACTACTACTACCACCAAAACTACTACCACTACTACTACTACTACTACTAATAATAAATTCTTTAAATTTGCCAGCCATTCATCATAATCATCTATGTCCATGGGTTGAAGAAATGAAGATCCATATAGGTGTCCACGGAACTTAAAAATCATTTCCTTCTACATTTCTCTGTTGTGCCTTTAGGGAGTCAAGTTGCATCAGTCTTCCATGTTGGCACAAGTTGTCTTCCTCACGATTATTACTATAATACCGTATTATGTATTGTTGTTATTATTAACAACTATAAAAACAATGATGTAAAGACTAGTAACGTCTGCAACATTTAACAAATCTCCGCATCAACAATAAAACTAAGACTCGCATGAGCTGTGCTGTTGGAAACTCACGAACTGGCAATCCATGGCCATTAGGGGCATTATGATGAGCATAGGATTAGAGAGTGTAATCATGGGCGTCATAGAAAGATTTACTGATTGGTGTTCAGTTTGCCTGCTTCAGAAACGTCTTAAGGAATATTGTCACGGAATTGCAGATGCCCGCGGAAGACAGGGACAGACAGACAGACAAGACAGACAGACCAAGACAGACAGAGACAGACAGACAGCCAGACACAGAGACAGAGACAGGCAGACAGAGAGTCAGAGACAGACAGACAGACAGACAGAAAAAACAGACAGACAGAGAGAGCAGACAGACAGAAAAAACAGACAGAGACAGACAGAGACAGACAGACAGAGAAGACAGACGAAGACAGACAGAAAGAGACAGACACAGAGACAGAGAGACAGTGAGACAGACAGAGACAGACACACAGAGACAGACAGAGAGAGAGAGAGAGAGAGAGAGAGAGAGAGAGAGAGAGAGAGAGAGATAGACACGGACAGGCAGATGAAATTATGAAGAGAAACCGACTGGAAGGGAATTCCATGGTAACGACAACATGTCTCCGTTCGTTTATTGCTCCTCAGTTTTAACTCGGAGCCGTTTTGAAGTTATGGATGATGGTGTAATTTGGCCGCTGCTGCAGGCTGAGAGCAGTGAGCGCCGTCGTCCACCCAAATCATAATTATCTTGCGACGGAGCTTGGCAATTGCCGGCTATACATCAGTATTAATCATTGTTCCCGTTCCACATCGTTCGGCAGCCGGGAATCCATCCATCTATCCATCCATCCATCCGTGCCTTTAAATTTCCATCTGGACCACGGATTACGGCGAGACGAAGGACCAACGGATTATTCGTGATTATGCTGTCAGACTTTCGGTTACAAATCATCCGCAAAGAGCCTTAATTAAGCCAAACCCGAGGACCACACTGCAGCTCGTCTCTGCACGAGAAGGGACCGGGCTCTTGGAAACAATGGCCAGCAACACTGGACATAGTTGCAGCTAGTACTATGTACGTGGAAGCTGACCATGGTACGCGCAACACTTGTGTTGGGAAGTTGGTGTATGGTATGTAGAAGCCAGACGCTAATATTTCTAGATAGTGATGAGACCTATAGAGTCATTTATAGAGTATTATAGAAAAACATATTCTGAATAAATCATTCAAAATTAAATTAAAGGATACCCAGACATGATAAGGTGACATACATATGAACACATAATTATATAAATATACAACTACCTAATTTAACAGGCTGCGTTCTGTCAGCCTGGTGTTGGGAATAAACGAAAATTGATTGATTGATTGACAAGGGTGTCTGCATGGTTCAAGGCCACACTATTGACCTGGTTGAACGACATACAACCATTCGTGCCACATTGTTAGCTGCTTCGCTCAGACATTACTTTCAATAATGTATAATGGAGGCTGGGAAGAGATCGAAGAAAACGAATTACTAGCCAGAGAACTCCAATTTCTAGTAAATATGGCTTTCATGACTTCGGGATTAATTTGGTCTGCTTAGATATGCTGGTGTGACAGCGAATCACTGACCACCGCCGTAGACAGAGCAACGGCGCTTCTGTAATTTCTGCTTCCACGTCCTCTTCGGCCTAATCAACTACCATCTACAACAACATATACTGCTTCCGTCGTTTTTTTTGGCCCATTGAGTGAGGCTGGTCACGTAGAGGTCTCTGGTTCGAATCGAGGAAAATTGACGTCATATACAAGGGCGTCACTTTGCCCCTCAAAGTGGTGGCTACAATCTCCTCCGCAATTTCATACAAACTTGATGCTATACTGTCAGCTAACAACA
This sequence comes from Aporrectodea caliginosa, assembly GCA_020284085.1. Lineage (NCBI taxonomy): Eukaryota > Metazoa > Annelida > Clitellata > Crassiclitellata > Lumbricidae > Aporrectodea > Aporrectodea caliginosa. Next base: position 2,959,265 of record JACEVL010000117.1, on the reverse strand, counting down.
AGATGAATGGCGTCACGAATTTATGCAACAGAACAATCAGTATGTAAGCTAACGTGAAGGCATCAATACACTCCGCCACTGCTCGTACTCTGGCAGTGCCAGTCCCAAGCGAGGAAGAAGGAGGAGGGCGACGTTAATGATCTTTGTAACAGTTTCGTTACAACTACAGTAAAAGGCATCAATCAGCATTGCCAAGCTAAGTATGAAAGAATAAAGCGTTGATTGTCGTTTTTGAAAAGGCATCAATCAGCATTGCCACAGCTAAGTATGAAAGAATAAAGCGTTGATTGTCGTTTTTGAACTCAATTGCTTCAAATCAAAATAACGCTGACATGTCGCAAGAAATATTTCAGCACAAGGTGACTTTACTGACCTCGATCATCCAGACCATAATGGACAATCTTTAATCTTTTTTGGTTTTACTAGCACTGGAAGTCTGGAATTTTATGCGATTTTAATTATTTTGGTGAGAAAGCTCCATCCATCCAATCATCTTTCTTGTATTGTTTTAACGCTGTTATTGTTGCAGTTACCCCATCCATCCTCTACCACCCATGCCCTCTCCATCTCTCCACATCTACCCATTCATTCATCCGCCCCATCATCTATCCATCCATCCTCCATCCAATCATCCATCCATCATTTCTTCCGTCTTTTTAAAGCGGCGTGTTCTGCCTCTCTGTTCTTCTTGCAGTTGGTCCACTTCAGAACTCGTATTCTTTGCTCAGCTACGATTCGAATCTATCCGCCATCGTCGGGGGTCCTTCCCTCGGCCCCGGCGGTCGGTGGCGCCCCGCCAACTGCACGGCCCGGCACCGCGTCGCCCTGATCGTGCCCTACCGAGACCGAGACGAACACCTCCGAATTTTCCTGCACAACATCCACCCGTTCCTTCAGCGACAGGAGATCGATTATGGAATCTACGTGATCGAACAGGTGCCTGTCAACGTCGCTCCGATAAAACGACAGCTGCTAATTATTTTCCATACAAGCAGCGCTGCATGGTGCTTGAGTGGATGCGGCTGCAGCTACTATAGTGCTACGCCCACTACCATTACTGGAGGCGCTTTATAAATGTTTTAATACAATACTACCACTACTTTTACCATTACTACTGCTGCTGCTGCTGCTGCTACTACTACTACTACTACTACTACTGCTGCTGCTGCTGCTGTTGCTGGTGCTACGACTACTATTACTATATACTACTACTACTACTACTCTACATCCTACTACTGGTGGTGGTGGTGGTGGTGGTGGTGGTGGTGGTGGTGGTGGTGGTGGTGGTGGTGATGATGATAAGAAGATTAAGATGCCAGGATTTGAAGAGGGCTAAAAGACCAGCAAAGTGCCAAAAGAAAAGAGACGCAAACAGCGTAGCTGCAAACCTCTAACGATACGGTACTATAATGTTTTTGTTTCCAATAAAGATTCACATGTAACTGTTTCATTGAAAAATTGAGAACTGGAGAAAGCTTCAGATTGTTTCCAGGCTCGAATCATTCCAGTTAATTGGTCGGTCGGAAAGAGCCATTTCTCTGCGGAAAGATGTGTGTGATTTTTTAATTCATGCAGTAAAGCTTTTTCTGTCCATGTTTGTAGAGTTCGAGAGGCAGTTTTAATCGGGGTATGCTCATGAATATCGGCTTCATCGAATCGCTGCGGTTTTACGATTATGACTGCTTTATCTTTCACGACGTTGACCTGTTGCCAGAGAACGACCACAATCTCTACTGGTGCCCGACAATGCCAAGGCACATGTCAGCCGCAGTCGACACACTCTTCTATAAGTACGTATAATTGACCATTCATATAATTAAGGTAAGGTAAGGTAGTGTATGATGCTTGAAACGTATGACAGAAAAGAATAGTATGTATAGAGCTGACCCTGCTAGTTTTTCAATGAATGTATGAGTGAGGTACATTTGTATGGGTGCCCCACTGTGACAGCTTAGGAAAAATGATTGTGTACAGATTGTGCACATATGAGATACAAATCTTGTATATATTGTCAATTCGTCATGATCGGTATATAAAGTTGCAACTTGCAACCCCTTACACAGAGGTGCCTTAACCCTCGGGCTACCAAGGGGGGGTGGTTGCCACCCCCAGGTTTTTTTCATCTCAAACTTTTTCCGTATGGAATAAAAATTTGACCTGTTAGGTAGCTGTAGCGGGTTCATTTACACACGTTTTTTGGTAAAATGTGAGATGATATCTCACACCGTTCAAAAGTTATACCCAATATACCCCCGCCAACTGCACGGCCCGTACCAGGGGGGTGGATACCACCACCCCTAGACTATGTCTTATCCGTCATTTAATATTAAGAGACACAAATTATACCATTCTATAGAGGGAATGTGGGGCTACATTTCTGTGGTCACTGAGTTGACCTGAGACAACCGGAAGTGCTCAAAATAAATAATAATACGCGTAATATGCGTGAAAAATGGCTGAATGGAAGCACTCCCCCTTAGTTTTATGTTTGTAGCGTATTCATTTGTCTTCCTGGAAGAGAAACAAAGATACCATTCTTTAGAGGGAATGAAGGGCTTCATTTGCATACCTACATCTTTGTCTTTTGAATACCGGAAGTGATCAAAATAAATAATAATACGCGTAATCTGTGTGAAAATGGCTGAATACAGCATTACAACGTAAACCGATATATATGTATGGATATATATGTATGGATGTACATTTATACTATATAAACATGTGTAGGGATGATTTTGTGTATCTTTTATACATAGATTAGTTTCAAAACACACATAATCTTATATTTGTTTATCCAAAAGTACAAAATGTACGCAATAATATACAATATTGCTAATTAATGGGTTCCGTTGTTAAAAGTGATGTAATTTCGAGGTGCATTGACATAATGTACAACTAAATATACCATTCTGTGCAGAAATGAATGCTGAATCCAATGCTATATTACAAGTTATGATATGTAAAACCAAACACGAAATCCAGGGGGGGGTGGTAACCACCCCCCCTTGGTAGCCAGTGTTACAAAAAAGCTTGGTAGCCCTAGGGTTAAAAATATTTCTGACATCTGGTGCTTTTGAAACCTAGCATAAATTTACATGCCACTTTTACAGTAATGAAAAATTTGAATCTGTTAGCTTTACCATTGCTACAGTAGAGAAGAAATGCACACTTTACCATCCTTAAGAGTAGTGTAGGCCTATAATGTAACAAACTTGACTGAAGAATATTTTGGTTGACGAGCAACTATAGATAGCAGTGCAAAATCAGCAAGTCCTTCACTGGAGTGGTGGCCTTTAATGGTTGGATGTATTATTATATTCTGAATTTCTGATGATTATGTCAAAGAAGCTATCCGGTTGCATGCATTCGTATCCACAGATGTTGCATCGCTTCAATTTTTTATTTCTGATAATTACATTTTAGATCTCCACAGGCAATTTTTACTTTGCAAACATAATTATTTGTCCATTTGCCTTTGTAAATATAATTAACTAAATACATTTGTAATGTAATATATATACAGGCCTATTATATATAGGCCTATATATATATATAAATATATATATATATATATATATATATATATATATATATAGCCCCATGTATACATAGCGATAGCGAGAAAGTGATATGTAGGCTAGACCTGGTGGAACTGTTTTCTTGGAGTGACTCAGCCCGCTAAACCATCCAAAACAGCAGCTCTAAGAGAATATCGTCTTCACCGTTATAAACAACGTATATACGATCCGTAATAGCCGCAGACTTCAGCGTCTATTGCTAATGACCATTATATCCGTTATGAGCACAACTCCGCCATTTTCGGGCGCTGCTTCTGGATAAGCCCTGGATAGAAGAGAACGCTAATCAACTCTGCTGTACCACTGCGTCGGTAAACATAAACTACAGAGGCCTTGGGGGACCGAGGTCTCTGGGAGGGCAGTGGGGGCGGCTGTAGGCCTATACGGTGTCAGAAGGCGTCTAAATTCGCGCATGCATCAATTGATTTGCCCAGTTCGGAGCGTCTAACCGTCCGCGACATTGCCGGAAGTACGTGGAGTCGTTAGGGGTCTTTATGCGCCATATTTCCGGGCGCCAGCCACGACGTCGCCTCCGCCTCCTCCGTTGCATGTAGTCGTAAAGAAGAGTTTCTATGGAATTAGGCGGCTTCTTCTGCCGGGCGACGTAAACCACGATTGCTGGCCGGCCATCCATGTACCCTCCCACCCAGACAGCCGGTCACCCATGCTCTGCTGAATACAAATTCATTTCCTCAAAGTCGACTCGCTGTTCCACTAAATTTACTCGGGCGCATTTAGGCGTTCCAAAGGATGAGAGACGCCTGGTCTGCCCTTCCTCCGTCCGTCCGTCCGTCCGTCCGCGACCTTCCCCGTTAATCCAACACTCACTTGTGCATTCGGCAAAAGGCCGCTGCTTCCCGTCGTCCCCCCTCCCGTTCGTAGTTGGACTACGGCGTGTAATCTGATTACCAGCGTCCGTAAAACGTCCGCCGAAGCCATTGACCGATAACGAGCCGGTGGCTTCGCGTGTACGTCGTCGGTCGTAGCATCGCTCGTCCGCCCGCCGCATCACGCGACTCCTTCGCCTGCCCAGCCGACATATGTCCGCAACACGATAATGAAATCACCAAATGAAGATGTTGACGTCGGAAATGTGAAGCGATAACCACGGTAATCACATTGTCGAAGTGTGTTTTTGTGTGCATGTGTCACATGATGTGTGTGAATTAGCCGATTCTGTTGACGTGAGGAAATGCAGAGTCTATGATTGCAACAATTAGAATGGTTATTTTGCAACAATTAGAATGGTTAGGCCTACTTTGTCTTGTCCTTTAATGTTTGGATAAAGTGGTTACTTTGTCTTGTCCTTTCATGTTTGGATAAAGTGGCGTTTTACTTTTTACAGTCACACTTGCAGGCTAGCCTACATATAGGCTAGGTCTATGAAATGCGATGACGTATTACACTGCCTTTTCTGAAACGTTATCTGAAAATTTTATTTGTTTTTGGATTACTGTTGTTGAGTGTGTGCTTTATCCAAGAAAGACATCCTTCAACCCATGATCGTGTGCTATGGAAATATTATGAACCTCGGTGTTAAATGTGAAATTCCTTTACTCTGTGCAATCCAAGTGATCCAAGACATATGCTACCCTATTCAGATTGTATATCCACCATAGGCTGGCTCTCTAGCTTAATGGATTGACCTTCTGGATATCGACATGATTACGACTTCGCTTTGGTACACCATCGCATGATGCCTCGTGTCCATTAGACACCAGCATGATAGAAGTTTCTACTTAATAATAATATCCACTTAGGCTATACCAACCTCGTTACAGTTGATCAAGCACATGACTGTTCCGTTGGCGTAGCCTCAGCCTGTCTTGGCGACCAGATGTGGTTGGTTGGTTTTTCTGTTTAAAGACTAGCTGTGCGGTAACAAAGACCATTAGCGTCGCCCTCCTCCTTTATCCAGGCTTGGGACTGGCACTGTCAGAAAGCAAACAGTGGCGGAGTTCAGATGTGCTTGCAACTGCTAAAGATCGAACAGCCTTGTTCAGTTAAAGTTAAACCAACCTCCAGACGAACATCATACCGGTAGGCCTATGGAGGTGGTATAATCATGATCTTTTGAGGAGGAGGAGGAGGAGGAGTAGGAGGAGGAGGGTGCTTTGCCTGACATTTTTCTTATTATTTGATGATGGCGACAGCGAATATTAGAACGTAGTGCATGTATAGGCCTACTTACAAACTGCTACACAAAATAAGAGTGTAATCGAGTGTTATTGTATGGTCCAAATGTCTGATAAGAATTGTCACTTTGTTTTCCGTCAAGTGTTGATTGAGGCGATTACAAAAATGACCAGGAGATGACGATTATTTTGACGATGACATTTGCCGATTTTCCAGCTGCCTTGATGCATTTTCGGTCCTCTTCTGAATTTACTGTTTCTGCTTCGGTCCCAACTGTGTCAATTTCGTCGTCAGATTTAGCTGATAATCTGAGGGAAAATACTCAAAATAGCCACTCTCCTCCTCTCTCGTCGTTCTTCATCCATCCTCATTTCATTCACCAACCTCAAACAGTGTCGTAACAGAATTCCTCCGTGGCGATCTGGTCAGAGCGGTGTTGGCCAGCAAGCGGAGTGACAGCCTGGGGTCAGCTTCGGTCATTCAGTGGTCATTCGAGTCGAGGATTGGTCAGTTTGTGTGAATCGTTCTGTCATTTACCGGTCACCGGATTCAATTTGACAATTCAATAACGATGGTGATCGATGGAAGAAAGCGATTTCGTGTAAACCGAGTCAAGAAATTGACAATTATCTGAAATGTTATTTTCCATTCATAGCACATGAAAGGAAGCACAGTACACTATTACCTATATGCCTTTAGTATGAGGATGATTTTGGCAATGTATTTTTTTAACTACAAAGAGTGCAATATAGGGTCCCCGATTTCGTTTTGACGAATGGCTCTTCCACAAAGTTTTGGCATTGCTGTCCACTGTATCCACTCTGCAAATTTCTCATGTCACTTCGTTCAGAACTTAAAGATCATATTTCCTAATAATGCTTACCCACCATGCCACCATTTAGGCCAGCCCGCTCCTTTGTCTTTTGACCATGTTGGACTTGTTGGTTGTGACTGGACTATTGAAACAATTGACTGCCATTTCGGTGCATTCGTGCAGTTCTTTAACACTTTAATGACGAGAGTGTACTTAAACCAACACGGAAACCGCGCCGGATTTACCATTAAGCTTAACAAAGCTACAGCTTAGGGCCTCACATTCAGCAGGGGCCTCAAATTTTTTACATTAAAATTTTATTAAAAATTACATTTAAGTATTTTTCCAGGGTATAGGCCTACTATATTAAAATCTATTGTAGGCCTACAGATCAATCCATCCAAATGATAAATTATATGTAGGCCTACTCAGCAAATGCATTCCTTTGAACATAATTACAATTTTTCACTTTAAATACCTTGCTATTAATTAAAATGCATATAGCCTATGTCTTTAAGTTTTGTGAGACCTTCTAGTGCGATTTTTTTAAACAAGGGGCTTCCAATCTTTATAGGATACAGTTTAACTTTAGGGCCTCACCAGTCTAAATCCAGCACTGCTGGGAAACCATGCAGCTCGTCGTTAGTGTTCATGTCACTAAACTCGAACTATAGAAATTCATTACATTAGATTCAATTAGATTGGCAAGTAGGCCTATGTACAAGCTGCAGTTTCACTGTGAAGCCACCATCGAATGGCTCATCCCTCATGTCTTATTATAATGGATGAGATGCATAAACTAGTGATTAGTTCTTATTGTTCTTCATATATTACAGACTGCCATACTGGAATTTATTTGGAGGAGTTGAAGCTTTTACAAGATCTCACTTTGAACTGATAAACGGTTTCTCGAATCAGTACTTTGGATGGGGAGGCGAGGACGACGATTTATATCATAGGTTAGTTACCATGACATTGTTACCAATTAGTTTTCTTCTTTGCGTAGGCACCTGTTAAACGTTTCTGTGAAACGTACGCCTCAAGAGACAACTGAACTCGTTCACAGGTCTTATAGATCTCAACTGGCTGTGGCCAAGAAACGAAGCTTGTCGAATAGTTTGTTTAAAAACAACTATTGATTATGTCTTATGCTTAGAAAAAACTATTGTTTCGATTTGGACGAGCATTCAGTGAGCATTCAGACGAGCATTCAGTGATTCCCATAATGCATATATCGGAGCATTCGGGTATTATGAGAGACATGCTCGGTATGCTAACAAACTCTAGAAGCAGTATATAAAACTCCGATATTTGTGTTGCTTTTCTAGATTGCTATTTCATAATTTGAACCTCACGCGATATCCGCTGTCAGTTGCCCGGTACAGAATGCTGAGGCATTTAAAAATGAACCCTAACCCAAAGAGGTAAGTGATAACGTTAACAGTATTCAGGCACACTTAACAGATGCAACTATTTTACTTTATGTTGTGTCACGTAGTTAAGTGGACCTTGCAGATAGAAAGGAGACTCGTCATTACACAAATTTTTATATCAGATGGTCAGGATCCCATAATTACTTCAGCTATGGAAAATAACCTCATTTATAACATGACCTCATTATGACATGACCTTGTTGGTTCTTTATAATGCCCCCAAAACAGCAGCATAACAAGTTTCCATTTTTATAAACTAAGAGATCAGTTATGATCTGGACAGATTCTTGTACACTTTTCTTATACTGTTAGAATGTTTACATGCTAAATACAAAATTACTTAGTATTTAATTTTTCTAATCCAATCTAGAAACTCTAATAGCCCCGTAATCTTAATATATGATGCATCAATTACAATTATTATTAGTAAAGTTCTGAATGTGTACAGTGTCTGGTTCGGTACCGTGAACAGAGCCTGATGGGCATCCAAGAGGTCACAAAGCTAGTAAAACAGAGAGCATGGAGGAAACCATTTGCATTGGTTCAAGGTCATAGCCAGGAAACAATTTCGGGGTTTTCCATTTGGGGGGCAGTTTCCATTGGACATGGTCGCAGAATAAGGGGTCTGCTTTGAAATTTATTTTCCAGCAATGATTTTTTTGCGGGGGTTGAACCCGTTAACCCCCTATACGCCCACCATGCATTGGTTTGATTTAATACGTTGTCTTCTAGGTTAGATCTGCTTCAGAAGGGTCCGGAAAGATTTGAACAAGACGGCTTGAACAGCCTTCGTTACATTCTCAAGGCAATCGAAGAGCGAAAACTTTACACCTGGATATACGTTGAGATCGATGAACAGATCTTAGACGTTAGTGTTTTTCTGCATATTCTCTTCTTTATTAGACGTAGGCCTATATGCTTCTTTCTTAGGTTGCACTTCATATCAGATAGCGATGCTATTGAATTACACACATGAATAACACGACTGGCATGGAGCAGCGCAAAAAGTAGGTTTATAATAAATTCGAGTCCCGTAGGGCGGATATGCTTTGTAGGCTGCTATTAGCGCCGTTGTATTGCAGGCTGTCTGTTCTGTTAGTTACAAGTAGTTAAGATTTAAATTGCATAACATGTAAATGTACAGCGCAGTGCGTTTGTCAGGCGCTTAATAAAGAAAAGATTATTATTATTACTTATATGCTTCTTTAATTCTTAGGTTGCACTTTATATCAGCACTGAAAAATATGCTACAAATGTAGCTGAACATGGATGCTACGTTGAATTACACTCACGAATAACACGACAGGCTATTTTATCAGCATGCAAAAAGTTGTTGTTTATAATAAATACCTTATTTTATTAGGTAATTTATGGTGCAGCTTAATTATCAGAGGTGCCTGTCACGAAATTCCGGAGACAAAACAAAAAGCATATTAAGAGAACTGAAATTGTAACACTAGCTGCATCAATGTGCACTCCCAGTGTTGAACTGGAAGGTTCCATTGAACCTTCAAGTGCAATAGCAACCCAACAACTGAGAATCCTTTCCATAGGATTAACATTGCCAGTTTCATACAGCTCTAATTCAGTTCAATATGAATTTCAGTGTGAAGATCTTTCAAGTGGATTATTATTGTGACTGTGAAAAGACCCCTGATTGCTGCATTATCATTAACGGCACTTTAAAAAGCTCCAGATTTGATTTGTACGTAAATATAGGCATACAAACAGTGGCTTGTGACAATCATGTTTTTTTATTTCAGCCAACGCAAGGACTTGATTCGACTTCCGAGAATGCAGCAGTCGCCAGTGAAGAAAACATATTCTCATCTGACACTGGATGACATCTGCATGGCATCGACGATTCAAGTGCATGTATTACGACCAGTGGCTAGATACACGACACAGCTAATGTCAGGCAATTGGGAAGATATCTGGTGACACACAAGCAAATTCAACAAGTTGGCATAAAACTGGGAAAGCACTAGCTGGTCAGTTTCTGCTGTATAGCAGTCCATTGAGGAATAAAATAGGTAAAGTAATTGCTAGCACACCTTACATCTATCAGCTGAACGAGGAATTATTGGCACAGTGGAAGGAATTGTAGGCATGGGTGGACTTAGCGTGAACACCATAGGGTTACCTTATCACTTGAGTTGGGAGTCATAGTGGCACGAGTCTTCATGACATCGCAAACCACTGTGGATTTGGATACTACAAGTAGAAGTTTTCAGCTCTTAACATTACGAAGTAAACGGTTAGCTTTAGGATGTTGGGGTACGTTCATGTGCAATTTGGTGTTCAGCGAGTCTAGCACTCGCCCGCCAAGGCTAAGAAAAATACGGCTTGCTGGAATGTCAACCGAGAGATTGGGAGTTCAAATCTTGCCAGGGCAGAACTCTTATTTCTGTACCCACTAGCTAACTCGGCTGTAACAAGTGCACCGACTGTACACTGTTGGTGGGAAGATCAGATGGCTAGGAAGAGGACTGACCACCTGCCCTCATGTTCTAGGTTATATTCGTGTTCCGAGGCCAAGATAATGGAGTTGCTAAAACTTCATATCCACAGTTGCCTCTCAGGCTAGCTCTTATTCTTCAGTTGCAATAAAGAGAATCCACTGCCTTTTATCACTACGCCAAGTTGGAGACCGACTTTTCTGATAAATCCAACAAATGTCAATAGCACAGATACTATCATTCTTATTAAAACAGGGCTCGCCCACCGAATGTTCAAACGAACGTGTTAGGACTCACGGAAAACATTTCATTTAGGTAATCCATGTACATGTACAGTAACTACGTCTCTTTACTTGCAGCCTAGTCGAGTTATTTAAAAAATGTTAGAAATTTTGAAGATGTACTATCATGTATGCAAAAGACCTTCACTTCAAAATTTCTTCAGAGCGTTTATGTAACTGTCCACGATGTTGTGCTCGACGCCAACTTCTTTATCTTGAATGAAACTCTGGCCATGTTCAGACAAAATCTAATCAGACAGAATGATTTCTTATAATGAATGAATGTACACATGTATCTGACTATTCTTTAGAACCTCTTAAGAAGCCCACAAAGGTGCCAAAGAATCAGCATCAACATGTAATTGTAATTTTTTTAATAGTAATTGTAATCTAATTGTAATCTAATCATATTTATATAGCACACCTTCAAGAGAAAGACTCATCAGAAACATTCCAACTGAATGACAGAAAATCCAGTATCCGGCATCAAAGTGACTTCTAAGCGCTTGCAGGATAGAGGTAAAGGAATCGCAAGCATAATCTTGAAACTTCTAAAGCGCTACTTGAAAACTAAGTGCAGGCACAAGCTTATTCACAAGGGCTGCATTGTGTCAGAAGGGTTGTACAGAAATACCTAGTGGAGGTCCAAGTCTGGCTGCCAGTAGACCAAGGAGAGGGAGAGACGGAGGCAGAGGATCTGCTACGGCAGATTCAGTCTGGGATGGGAAAGATTGGATGGCGGAGGCCAGGAGGGATCTGGGTAGGAATTCTGGAAGAGGTGAGGCTAGTTTTAATCAGACAACTAAAATGGCGCTGAAACTGAAAAGTTTTAGATAAGAGTGTCATTAATCAGAGGATTCAGAGCATTTAGGGTCTATCAGTCGCCTCCATGGCACTTTGCTTTCGAGTGGCGCTTTAGAAGTTTAAAGTTTATGATTACATAACAGAACAAGAAATGTCTTGTCTGGGCTCCTTCCTGAATGCACATATTAAAGTAGCCGTCTTCTGAACGACTACAATCATTAGGCGGCAACAGTACTAATAGTGCCTCTTCAGTAGGTCTCTGGAATAGGCGCTATATAAATTCTCTATATAAATTCTCAGAATGACTACACTTAAACGTAATGTAATCTGACCTTTCATCAACACGTCACTCTAACCCTTTATGCGAACTATTAAGGTTTTTGGGAGTTTACCAAGAAATTTCCCTGAGGCTGTGCTTATATAACAACGTATGATTAGTTAACCGTTAAAGCCTGACCTGGTGATCTGGTATGGAGACACGTTCCTTGGCACTATTGATGGGAACATAGGAGAAGAGGCCCTCGGCAATACAGCGCTTCTGAATTTTGTTGCCTTGGAAAGAGAGCAGATTGACTGTTTGGAACACCGTCACAACGTCTTTTGCCGTTGATACTACGTGACCTGACGTTGCCATTACATTCCCTGTTAAAGAAAACAAACCATCAACATTTCATAAGCACTTATTTGGGCACTCTACAAATTTCTGGTCACATTACATCATAGTTGTAAAAAACGTTTTTTCGTTTTTTATTTTTTTCCAAAAAAACGTCGTTTTTTTCGTTTTTTATTTCCGCGTCTCGTTTTTTTCCGTTTTTTATTTTTTATATGTAACTTTATTTAGTTATTTACTATTTGTTTAATTTTATTTTGGTCTGATATCCCTTACGTTGTCTCCGTCTTTTCAAGGATTCATCTAATTTAAGTCACTATTTAGTGTCATCAGTTGAGAAATAAACAGCACAGTTCAGGAAATGAAATTTATAAAAGTTATTTGAATTTCTAAGTTATCTAAAATGTGAAATGTTGTCTTTGTACTCAGTAATCTCTGATTGACTGATAAACAGACGGATATTACTCCATATTAAGTTCTTATATAAGTCAGAATTGTAAGTAGATCTACAATTTTTAATTAAGTACACTCTATGCTTACAAAGTTTAGTTTTTAATTGCTTAAGTCAGCATGGACTTATGTGGACTGATATATGCAATTTAAATTTGAAAAGATTTCAATATTTTTAATTTCTCAATTTCTTTTTAAACCAAACTTATGAAAAAGAAAATAATTGTTGTAGATTACTGTTGTTTCGTGTTTACTAATAAAGTTATGTTATTTGCTGATTAAAATTAAATTGTGTAAACAAGGTTTTAATTTTAAATGCAGTAAAAGATGTAGCAAAGTCAAATTATTTTCTTTTCCGTTTTTTTCTCGTTTTTTCCGTTTTTTATTTTTTTCAATAAAACGACGTTTTTTTCCGTTTTTTATTTTGATTTTACCGTTTTTAACAACTATGCATTACATTACCAAAACGTTTGCATCTTTCTTCAAAGCACACAAACTGAAAATCAATTGCAAACCTAACAACAAACACCACCAATAAAATAAATAACAGAAATAAATAAGTAAGTAAAGAATTTTACCAAACTGCAGCATTCACTAATTTCAAATCCTGCTATGTGAGTTGGTCTTTACATAACAGGTGCCAACATTGATTGAAGAGTGACAGAACATTTCTTGTTAAATGTTTATGTTGCTCAAATGAACAACTGTGACAAATCAGCATTAGTTCAAAATCTCCGCCAGGGCAGAAATTTGGTTCGAGGTTTCTGTTCAACCTGCATTGCCCTAGCCAACTCAGTTATAATGAGTACACTGACTGTATGTACACTGTCGGTGGGAAGATGAAACGGCGAGGTAGAGGACTGGCCACCCGACTGGATATGCCGAGGCTAAGAAAATGAAGTTGCTAATATATGTATGTATGAGCACTTGTTATAGCGGCCCTTCAAGATTTCTACTCAGAGGCGCTCCCGACTACAGCGCGGACACTGAATCGGAGTTTCCACGCCGAAGCGCATGAGCAATTGCGAGTGAAGGACTTGCCCAAGGTCCATAGACTCCCTACGCTAATATTTCACACCTGTGGCTGCCTCAGGGCTAGCTCAAGGAACTTCTCTTCTTCTAGTTCAAAAAGTAGTCCAGAGAATATTTTCTTACCAATTTTAATGTTCTCATGAAATGTGACTGGGCCCATGTGGACACAGACAACATCATGACGAGTAAGTCGAGATGCGAGGATGAGGCCTTGGTCTTCCATAAGTTTGCACAAGTGTCCTTGTCGGCAGAACGAGTGCTGTGGTGGTGGCATACAGTCATATGGCTGAATGAAAGTCAAGGATGATCCATCTGGAATGAACTCACCGAAATCTGGTAAAACAAAAGCACACTGCTGGTTGTCTTTATGTTAAAAAGCAGCAATTATAGTCATAATCGTATCTGTCATCAAGGCAAGTGCACATTATTATTACAAAAACATTTTTAATGCTCACATGGTCACACAAACAATTGGAGGCATGGTTAATCAGTCGCCAGGTGAAGAGTGGTTAGACATCCAAATTCTTGAAAGCCAACGAGAAACAGTGAGTTTTGAGGTGTTTCCCAAAAGGAAGGGAAAGAGCTCGACCTTCAGATAAACACCAGCAGCCGGCTCCAATCCCTAGGGTCAGCAAATTGGAACGCATGAGAGCCCACAACAGTGCTACACCAAAAAGACCCACACCCGAAGATCGCAGAATACATGGCGAGTGTAAACTGTTTCCAATAACATTGCGCAGACAATTGTTGTGTTAAAGAAATAAGAAATCTTTACCATTATAATAGTAAAGGTCACCTTATTCATTCTTTCATTATTAATCAAAGTATCGTAAGCAGCAGTGATGAAAATTTTAAAAAGCAGAGACGCAATTTCACGCAAAGAATCCTACTAATGCGATCAGAAAGGGCTACAATTATCAAGCTGAAGTGTAAAAAAGAAAATACCTAACCTTAAATAATTATTATCAGATATATTACCAGCACACTTACATGTACGTTCATGTTTAGATAACAATGCTATTACACCTAATAAGATCGTTAAATTTTCTTAGACATACCGCTTTTGGTATGGCCCGAGTCCTTTGCTTTGAAAGGTATGGATTGTGAAAGGTGGCCATCATCTGAGTCTCCAGTGTGTGACTTCTGTGAGACAACATGGTACCTCCGACTAAAGTCATGATGATCATCGGTGATGAAAGAGAGTCGAGCCGAATTTGCCAGCTTAAAAACATCTAAAATACACACAACCCTCTGTATTGTCACCGAGGCACAAAAACTCTAAGACAAAAATCAGAGATCGGTTGTACAGAGCTTTACTGATGTAGGCTACATTACGTCTATGCTACTCGCGCCCTCGTAGCATTCTGCCGTAGTTATTGATATGAATAAGCAAACAATATGTGTAGAACTGAAGAAATAGAATGCACCCCAATACACAAACATTCTGCTAGATGGCTACGTTTCAGTGCCTCTGAGATGTTCCAACAGGCGCTAAATACACCCAGCAATTTTCCAGAAGAGTTTTACGTTGAAACCACGTATAATGGCACTTTATTCTGGTAAAATGTCTTCTCTTAAATTCAGCAATTTTGATGCATACACATGCTTAAATTTAATTACTTTAATGCAGTAGAGTCATTAAATTTTGATGAAAATTCCTAATGCCTAAAACATAATAAGCCAAGATAAAAAAATTCTATTTGTGATTAGAACTTGGCAATCATCTCCCAAATAACATTGACAAGGTCAATGTCCATCCATTTTAAATATTCAACTGGCACAATTCTCCTCAAATGAGCCAGCAAATGAGAAGGATCATGAATATAGGTCTGAATAATGAGATTTACTTGTGAGCCTAGTAATGCACCACATGACATAAGAACAGTTCTATATGACAGCCTGACATTAGTCAACCAGATGATTCAAACACATACGGTGTAATGTGAAATATTACACCATCGTTGTCTTTGTTCCTAGCGATTTAATAACATTTAAAACATAGTTTGAACTTATGTTTAACTCTTCAAATGTTGGTTGCTCAATGCTCATATTTGTCTGCTTATATTTATTATGCTGCTCCAACGATACTACCCAAATTTTGAATTTTTCTTGAACAGATGCACATGGATTACTTGGTTTTAAACATTGTCATGCCCTCTATAAATTAATCTTTAGTTAATATAGCCTTCTTAAACTTTAAAGTACTTAAAATAAATCCAATGTCACAAAGCACCCTGTATACTAAACCGAAGATAAGAAACTGTAACCATTACAGTAATTACCCAAATCACATAAAAATGCCATTCCTCTTAGCCAGATGTTTTAAATGAAACGGATAATATCTAACACGAATGACTTAGGTATAATGAGAACATTTTCAAATGCAAGTTCATCCGTACATTATAAAAATTAAATAATAATATTAACAAGATTCATATCGTAGATCTAGCCATATAAAGTCCTCAACCGTTAACAGTGAGCCGCTATAAATTATAGAAAGGAAAGCAAAAGATCAACAGATTTAAGTTCTCACTTTTGAAACTGAGTATGAAACAATAAGATTCTGGAAAAGACATTCAATCAACTATGGAATAACCTGGTGCTAAATTCATAAAATGTTCGTTAATTTGTTCCAAATTCCCTGTCACTTCATTGAACACATTAACAAACCCACAGATTCCACAGAAGAAAACTTTAAATAACCCGATCAATAGCATTATTGGTAGATAAATGATGATTCTAACTTCGTGTGATTATTCTATTACACCTATCACTTAATAAACACTTATATACTTCTTTTTGGCAGTAGCACACTAATGAAACGATATGCGGTCCTGCGGAATTACTTAGAATATTTGTATTTGTGATGTACTGTTTTAAACAGAACTGAACACACACACATCAGCATTATTCACATGTGCAGACCTGGTTTAAATGGATGGTTCTTTTCAACGGAGACCTCAATCCGCAGCAAATGATCGGATGTAGCAGTGACGTTGGCTTTTACAAAGCTCGCATCAATCAAATTGAGAGGTCGAATATACTTCAGGTAATCGAATGAACTCAGGAAACACAAGGTAGCATCGTGATGACCCCCCTCTTCCTGTATGCAACATAAGTTACAGGTAGTTTTAGTAATGCATGTATATGGACATATCAAAACACCTCCTAAAGAGTTTCTCAAAGATGCTCAGTGTAACTGATACAACTCTCAGCTCTCGGCACACACCCACACGTCTTTACCTCTTACATCCAAACCTACTATTTCAGCATATGTCCCTCCTTCTTCCATGGCAATCTGTTATACTGTAATACTTCTTATATGCTTAAAATGCCACTGTATAAATACAAGGCATTAGTTGATGACGATATTCGTTTTGTTGACTCAACAGATGACAAACCGCAGTTGATAATGCTAATGCATGAGACTTGGACCTGCACATTCTACATACACAACAAGCACTAAAGTACATGTCTGAAAGCCAAGTACTACAATCCCACTCTGTTGGACATGTGTATTTGCCTCATACTTTCAATTTTAAGTACCTAATCTGGCTATGGTGGTAAGCAAGTTGTAACACATGAAAAGACTGATGTTAGTCCTGAAGACTATATAATAACATGAACCAGAACATACAGAATTATGACAATGAATTCCAAGGTTTTGGGTTGAGCCAACATGCATAAGCTCAACACTATCCATATTCTCGGGGGGAGGCACAGCCAGTGGCGTAACCAGGTCTTCCATAAAATTACGCAGTTTTGAAGAACTCTGAGGGGAGGGGTCTGGGGAGGGGGCTGTGCCCTCTCCCCAGGGTAAGAAAAATTTTCATTTAGGGGGGTTTGTAATGGTGCGTTTTGGAGACCAACTTTTGATTCAAAGTAATAACATTTTACATAAGTTCTTTGGAAAATTATAATTCTAATTTCATAATTTGATTTTTAAAATGGGTTCAGCTGCAAAGTCCCAGCAACCAACGTAGACTAGAAACAGACAGACTCATCAAAGCAATTAACTAAAGCATAAGAAAATAAATTTATTTGTTGGTTTGTAATGGTCCATTTTGGAGACAATCTTTTTGGTTAAAAGTAATAACATTTTACATCAGCTCTTTGGCAAATTATGATTCATTCATTCATTACAGAGATTTACATAGCGCCCCTTCAAGATTATCTACTCAGGAGCGCACCCGACCCAACAGTCTTGAAGTTAGAATAGAACGTGATCTGAAGGGCTCTCGGCATTAGGCGTAGTGCGAAAGGAAGCCCATTCCAGATTGCAGGCCAGCAACAGAAAAAGCACGGCGCTGCAGAATAGAAGTCCGCGACCGGGAGACAAGAACCTCAGCCTGCCTAGAAGAGCGAGGAGAACCACGGTGCTGGATGCAGAGGGTGGTGCTCCTGTAGATAAACAGAGACCACATCAGCGCCAGACCAAGGAAGAGATCCGGTAAGCGATCCACTGTGGGAAAGGAAGCCAATGCAAGACATCCCGCATATAGTCAGTAACATGGCGGAATCTTGGGATGCAACCAATATAGCGTGCCGCCGAGCGTAAGACCCGAACCAAGCACCCAACCCGAGTCGCCGGAAAACCCACGCAGAGGGCGCTGCAATAATCAAGACGGGAAACAACAAAGAAGTGGATAAGCATTAAGGCAGCATTAAAGGTTAACACATTGACCGCCAGGTACGAGTTAACTCGTAATT
This sequence comes from Aporrectodea caliginosa, assembly GCA_020284085.1. Lineage (NCBI taxonomy): Eukaryota > Metazoa > Annelida > Clitellata > Crassiclitellata > Lumbricidae > Aporrectodea > Aporrectodea caliginosa. Next base: position 2,940,958 of record JACEVL010000117.1, on the reverse strand, counting down.
GAATGGGATTGCCGAGACGCCAGGTACGAGTTAACTCGTACTTCAAATATACAGCGAATATAGGCGTGCTGGCAATAAAGGCTGCCTCTGGTAATGATAGCTCAGATTCCGAGTGTGGCCCTGGCTAGTCGATGCTTTTCGACAGGGCTGACGGGTGTCAAATTTACGCTAGGGATGCCTCGTGTCAAATTTACAATAGGGCTGCCGTGTTTCATGTTGCCCGGCAGTCAAACTGAACGGTACCCACTTTGCCCGCGAGTATTTTATTGGGTGGAGGAGACATCTCTGTAACAGTGAGTGAGGTAATTTGGTTACTAGCGAATGTATCGCTAGTAACCAAATGACCGCACTCATTCAAAGGCAGACGTTTAGTCAGGTTACTGTAAAGTATAGTAGACTAATTAGCAGTTTCTTTGCAGTTTCATTCATTTTATTTGCATTTTCAGAGTTACCGTAAATAATAAATGATAATAGCCGTATTTTCTATAATGGCTGCTGCGTATGGGTAATAAATGGTCCCGCGATCAAATTTACGACAGGGGTATACCGCGAGTCAAATTTACCATGGGGTTGCGCGTGTCAAAGTTACGATAGGGCTTTCGGGATTCAAATGTTCTATAGGGCTGTGGCGTACTGCTAATAAATGGTCCGGGGGTCAAAGTGTTTTTTTTAAGGAACGGAAGACCTCTCTAAGCTGACGCAGCTGCCAGCTGCCATGGTATAGCCTACACAATCGCGGCATAGCAGGCTGTTATGCCGCGTGAACGTTAGTTCTTGGTCCAATGTGACACCAAGGTCCCGGACAAAGGATGAGAAAGCAATGGCGTACGAAGCTGAAATGCCGCCCGGGGCGACGGCCCAAAATGCTGCCCTTGGCCACTTAATTTTGGATATGTTATTTTCTCTAAGAGATTGCAGTTTTCATGACGATCGTCGATCTAATTACATACACGCCTATAATTTTATTTTATAAAGTTGATAGCCTGCCTGGATTTATCAATTAATTAATTTCTTTGCCACTGTGAGAAAGTAATCTGCGGGAACTCCTGGGCAAGGGCCTCCAAATCAATTTTGGCGAGCTGCTGGCGCGTGCCAAGCCAAATGAACTGGGTCTTAGATGAGCTTAGCCGCAGGCGATTGGAGGACATCCAGGCCTCGAGAGCCTCCATTGCCCGGTTCATGGCCCGGGCTTCGGTAATGGCTGCTGACGCAGGACAGTGCAAAAACGCCTGCAGGTCACCCGCATAAGATTGGTTCAGCACAGAGCAAGGCTCAGCAAGAGGCCAGGAGAGGACCAGTATCAGCAGTATAAATAATATAATTAGAGAAGAGGGCCCAGCACAGATTCCTGGGGCAGGCCAAACGGGACAGGAACACATGGAGTCCTAGTAGACACGTAGACCTCAGAGAAGTAACGGTGATGGAGGTAGGAAACAATCCAGTCAAGAAAGTTACCAGAAAGGCCAAACGAGGTAGATAGGCGCCTAAGAATGATATCGTGATCGACGGTGTCAAACGCCGTGCTGACAGCAAATAATGCTAAGAGGATGACCTGTGACCTATCAATAGCCCCATAGATATCAGAGAGGAGGCGAACTAACAGGGTCTCCGTGGAGTGGCCCTTACGAAAACCAGATTGAAAAGTCGGCAGCAAATTGTCCTTATCAAGATACCTTAACATATACAGAAACCAACTTCATAAAGCTGCTGCTTTACGAGTGTCGCAATAGTTTCGCCAGTGGTGTCAAGCGTTGGGAAAACTTGGGATGACAGTTAGGCCCTATAAATTGTTCTTTTGCCACATGCTGAGAACCGGGTTGTTCACGCTATCAACATATCGTATAAGCTGACCGATATCTGTTCTGTGCTCGCATCAAACAATAAAGTGTACAACCTAGCCGCACGACATTCTGCCACAATAATGTCTCGAACTCACAGGCCACACAGGTGGATCAGCTGATTTTGAATCAACGGACTTATGTACTGGGTTTTGCGTGGACCAGATGACATTAGCTTACGATGATTTAATCTATAGTGTCGGTCTGTGATCGAAATTTCAGAAGTGCCACGAAATTTGCAGAGTCTTCACTATGTCGGCGAAGGGAAATGTTTTACTGACTGTACAGTAATAAAGTCTGCACATTAGAAATTCAACGAATAATAGTAATCTAGAATGTCAAAAAGTAATCTAAACGGTTAAAAAAATTTGAGAGCTGCTAAAATCTTTACGCAGTTGCGTAATTGCGTAATGCTAGTTACGCGCCTGGGCACAGCGACAATCAAAGTATCCATTGTTCGGGTGCAATATTTTCTGAAAAGCAAGGAGCAGAGATAGGTCAACGATTTACCTTGTAGCAACCTAACAAAGAAATATAACATAAATACAATCTCAAGACCATATTTTACATGCAAACAGCAACACCACTCTGCATTATCCAAAGAGCTTATTTTAACTGGTAGGAAACTTGCAGTAATTATTAGCAGTAGTTGCTTACGTTATTGTCAGTTTGTTGACTGCAGTATCGGTTGGCAGCCATTGTGGCCGCTTGTATGATGTTGTCAACCAGAAAGCTTCCATGTATAATGCCATTCGGTCGCTGGTGGATTGGCAGTATCATCCTGAAAAATCAACAAGGCTTGCCAATTGCAGTGTTGTAAAGTAACGAAGTAAAAGTAATGCATTACTGTACTTAAGTAAAAGTTTCAGTACTTTTACTTGTAACAAAGTAGTACAAGGTGCTTTGCCCGTGTTGGCCCATCAGCTTGGAACTCTCTTCCCCAGGCTCTTCGCCTTGAGTTACTAGCCCTCTCTCCTTCCCAGTTCTGTAGACGTCTTAAGACTTTCTTGTTCCCGGATGCAGGCACTGATGCAGGTCGAGATCGCTGCTGATTTTTGAGCGGTGCTATAAAAATGTTCGATTACAATTACAATTCTTCAAAATTAAAACACAAAAATTAATTCAAAAGAGTTATTTATTCATAAAACAAGATTGTTTGAAAAAAGAAAATTTCCTTCCTGAACCTGAACATTTAAAGCAAAATGCTCATCTAAAATCCAAATTTGAACAGGAAGCTTAAGGAGGTACCTAGCCACCGAAGCACCAGGTTGATTAGCACGTGAAACAGCTTGATCCGTAACACATCTCCTGTGTTCCTTGTGCAAACCACTTGGCAGCTGCCCTCCTGCCAATGCATTCAGCTTCCTTTCATGGCTGTGAGAACTGCAAATCCTACCTCTTTGCAGGACTCTAAAACGACAAGCCAAAAACATGTTTAGTTTTCTTCATATTTTGTACAATATCAGCATTACCTAAATATCTGCTTCCTCAACAATGACTATCACCAAATATGCATCTTGGCAAGAATCCCAAATGTACACTTGAACACTTCTTCAACATACTCTCATATATGCAGCATTATGCACTCTATCTGTTATACAGTCTACATCTACACTGTCA
>JACEVL010000117.1:2827500-2932500 GCA_020284085.1 Aporrectodea caliginosa | reverse complement strand
CACGTGTAAGACATAACTTAAGCAGCCCAGATGGGCCCGACCACACAGTATAATATCGAAGATGACTAGCGTCTCCCTCCTCCATGGTCTACGCTTGGCTCTGGCACCACCCGTCAGTAGGTGCTTCGGAATTGCCATGGCAATGAAATTCTCAATGCATTGGTGGAAGAAAGATAGTTTAGACGATTGCGATTCAACACAAAGCACTGCAAAATGATCGATTACAGCTTTCTTGTGTGCAACAAGCCATTCTCCACTTAATCCCACCCCAATTACTCATGTTGAATTGATCGGCTGGTCAGTAGGTGCTTCGGAATTGCCATGGCAATGAAATTCTCAATGCATTGCTGGAGGAAAGATAGTTTTGCGACGATTGCGATTCAACACAAAGCACTCTGGTCAAAATGACCGATTACAGCTTTCTTGTGTGCAACAAGCCATTCTCCACTTAATCCCACCCCAATTACTCATGTTGAATTGATCGTCTGGTCAGTAGGTGCTTCGGAATTGCCATGGCAATGAAATTCTCAATGCATTGGTGGAAGAAAGATAGTTTAGACGATTGCGATTCAACACAAAGCACTGCAAAATGATCGATTACAGCTTTCTTGTGTGCAACAAGCCATTCTCCACTTAATCCCACCCAAATTGCTCATGTTGAATTGATCGTCTGGTCAGTAGGTGCTTCGGAATTGCCATGGCAATGAAATTCTCAATGCATTGGTGGAAGAAAGATAGTTTAGACGATTGCGATTCAACACAAAGCACTGCAAAATGATCGATTACAGCTTTCTTGTGTGCAACAAGCCATTCTCCACTTAATCCCACCCCAATTACTCATGTTGAATTGATCGTCTGGTCAGTAGGTGCTTCGGAATTGCCATGGCAATGAAATTCTCAATGCATTGCTGGAGGAAAGATAGTTTCGACGATTGCGATTCAACACAAAGCACTTCAAAATGACCGATTACAGCTTTCTTGTGTGCAACAAGCCATTCTCCACTTAATCCCACCCAAATTACTCATGTTGAATTGATCGTCTGGTCAGTAGGTGCTTCGGAATTGCCATGGCAATGAAATTCTCAATGCATTGGTGGAAGAAAGATAGTTTAGACGATTGCGATTCAACACAAAGCACTGCAAAATGATCGATTACAGCTTTCTTGTGTGCAACAAGCCATTCTCCACTTAATCCCACCCCAATTACTCATGTTGAATTGATCGTCTGGTCAGTAGGTGCTTCGGAATTGCCATGGCAATGAAATTCTCAATGCATTGCTGGAGGAAAGATAGTTTAGACGATTGCGATTCAACACAAAGCACTTCAAAATGACCGATTACAGCTTTCTTGTGTGCAACAAGCCATTCTCCACTTAATCCCACCCAAATTACTCATGTTGAATTGATCGTCTGGTCAGTAGGTGCTTCGGAATTGCCATGGCAATGAAATTCTCAATGCATTGGTGGAAGAAAGATAGTTTAGACGATTGCGATTCAACACAAAGCACTGCAAAATGATCGATTACAGCTTTCTTGTGTGCAACAAGCCATTCTCCACTTAATCCCACCCCAATTACTCATGTTGAATTGATCGTCTGGTCAGTAGGTGCTTCGGAATTGCCATGGCAATGAAATTCTCAATGCATTGGTGGAAGAAAGATAGTTTAGACGATTGCGATTCAACACAAAGCACTGCAAAATGATCGATTACAGCTTTCTTGTGTGCAACAAGCCATTCTCCACTTAATCCCACCCAAATTGCTCATGTTGAATTGATCGTCTGGTCAGTAGGTGCTTCGGAATTGCCATGGCAATGAAATTCTCAATGCATTGGTGGAAGAAAGATAGTTTAGACGATTGCGATTCAACACAAAGCACTGCAAAATGATCGATTACAGCTTTCTTGTGTGCAACAAGCCATTCTCCACTTAATCCCACCCCAATTACTCATGTTGAATTGATCGTCTGGTCAGTAGGTGCTTCGGAATTGCCATGGCAATGAAATTCTCAATGCATTGGCTGGAGGAAAGATAGTTTAGACGATTGCGATTCAACACAAAGCACTTCAAAATGACCGATTACAGCTTTCTTGTGTGCAACAAGCCATTCTCCACTTAATCCCACCCAAATTACTCATGTTGAATTGATCGTCTGGTCAGTAGGTGCTTCGGAATTGCCATGGCAATGAAATTCTCAATGCATTGGTGGAAGAAAGATAGTTTAGACGATTGCGATTCAACACAAAGCACTGCAAAATGATCGATTACAGCTTTCTTGTGTGCAACAAGCCATTCTCCACTTAATCCCACCCCAATTACTCATGTTGAATTGATCGTCTGGTCAGTAGGTGCTTCGGAATTGCCATGGCAATGAAATTCTCAATGCATTGCTGGAAGAAAGATAGTTTAGACGATTGCGATTCAACACAAAGCACTGCAAAATGATCGATTACAGCTTTCTTGTGTGCATTACAGCTCATGTTGAATTGATCGTTGTGTGCAACAAGCCATTCTCCACTTAATCCCACCCAAGCCAATTAATCTCATGTTGAATTGATCGTCTGGTCAGTAGGTGCTTCGGAATTGCCATGGCAATGAAATTCTCAATGCATTGGTGGAAGAAAGATAGTTTAGACGATTGCGATTCAACACAAAGCACTGCAAAATGATCGATTACAGCTTTCTTGTGTGCAACAAGCCATTCTCCACTTAATCCCACCCCAATTACTCATGTTGAATTGATCGTCTGGTCAGTAGGTGCTTCGAAAGAATGCATTGGTGGAAGAAAGATAGTTTAGACGATTGCGATTCAACACAAAGCACTGCAAAATGATCGATTACAGCTTTCTTGTGTGCAACAAGCCATTCTCCACTTAATCCCACCCCAATTACTCATGTTGAATTGATCGTCTGGTCAGTAGGTGCTTCGGAATTGCCATGGCAATGAAATTCTCAATGCATTGGTGGAAGAAAGATAGTTTAGACGATTGCGATTCAACACAAAGCACTGCAAAATGATGATTACAGCTTTCTTGTGTGCAACAAGCCATTACAGCTTTCAGTAGGTGTGTGCAAATGAAATTCTCAATGCAAAAGATAGTTTAGACCATTCAACACAAAGCACTCCACAGCTTTCTTGTGTGCAATCCCACCCCACCCAAATTACTCATGTTGAATTGATCGTCTGGTCAGTAGGTGCTTCGGAATTGCCATGGCAATGAAATTCTCAATGCATTGGTGGAAGAAAGATAGTTTAGACGATTGCGATTCAACACAAAGCACTGCAAAATGATCGATTACAGCTTTCTTGTGTGCAACAAGCCATTCTCCACTTAATCCCACCCCAATTACTCATGTTGAATTGATCGGCTGGTCAGTAGGTGCTTCGGAATTGCCATGGCAATGAAATTCTCAATGCATTGCTGGAGGAAAGATAGTTTAGACGATTGCGATTCAACACAAAGCACTTCAAAATGATCGATTACAGCTTTCTTGTGTGCAACAAGCCATTCTCCACTTAATCCCACCCAAATTGCTCATGTTGAATTGATCGTCTGGTCAGTAGGTGCTTCGGAATTGCCATGGCAATGAAATTCTCAATGCATTGGTGGAAGAAAGATAGTTTAGACGATTGCGATTCAACACAAAGCACTGCAAAATGATCGATTACAGCTTTCTTGTGTGCAACAAGCCATTCTCCACTTAATCCCACCCCAATTACTCATGTTGAATTGATCGTCTGGTCAGTAGGTGCTTACGGAATTGCGGAATTGCCATGGCAATGAAATTCTCAATGCATTGGTGGAAGAAAGATAGTTTAGACGATTTTCAACACAAAGCACTGCAAAATGATCGATTACAGCTTTCTTGTGTGCAACAAGCCATTCTCCACTTAATCCCACCCCAATTACTCATGTTGAATTCAGTAGGTGCTTCGGAATTGCATGGCAATGCTCACTTTGGTGGAAAATGACGATTGCGATTACAGCTTTCTTGTGTGTGCAACAAGCCATTCTCCACTTAATCCCACCCCAATTACTCATGTTGAATTGATCGTCTGGTCAGTAGGTGCTTCGGAATTGCCATGGCAATGAAATTCTCAATGCATTGGTGGAAGAAAGATAGTTTAGACGATTGCGATTCAACACAAAGCACTGCAAAATGATCGATTACAGCTTTCTTGTGTGCAACAAGCCATTCTCCACTTAATCCCACCCCAATTACTCATGTTGAATTGATCGTCTGGTCAGTAGGTGCTTCGGAATTGCCATGGCAATGAAATTCTCAATGCATTGCTGGAGGAAAGATAGTTTAGACGATTGCGATTCAACACAAAGCACTTCAAAATGACCGATTACAGCTTTCTTGTGTGCAACAAGCCATTCTCCACTTAATCCCACCCAAATTGCTCATGTTGAATTGATCGTCTGGTCAGTAGGTGCTTCGGAATTGCCATGGCAATGAAATTCTCAATGCATTGGTGGAAGAAAGATAGTTTAGACGATTGCGATTCAACACAAAGCACTGCAAAATGATCGATTACAGCTTTCTTGTGTGCAACAAGCCATTCTCCACTTAATCCCACCCCAATTACTCATGTTGAATTGATCGTCTGGTCAGTAGGTGCTTCGGAATTGCCATGGCAATGAAATTCTCAATGCATTGCTGGAAGAAAGATAGTTTAGACGATTGCGATTCAACACAAAGCACTGCAAAATGATCGATTACAGCTTTCTTGTGTGCAACAAGCCATTCTCCACTTAATCCCACCCCAATTACTCATGTTGAATTGATCGTCTGGTCAGTAGGTGCTTCGGAATTGCCATGGCAATGAAATTCTCAATGCATTGGTGGAAGAAAGATAGTTTAGACGATTGCGATTCAACACAAAGCACTGCAAAATGATCGATTACAGCTTTCTTGTGTGCAACAAGCCATTCTCCACTTAATCCCACCCCAATTACTCATGTTGAATTGATCGGCTGGTCAGTAGGTGCTTCGGAATTGCCATGGCAATGAAATTCTCAATGCATTGCTGGAGGAAAGATAGTTTAGACGATTGCGATTCAACACAAAGCACTTCAAAATGATCGATTACAGCTTTCTTGTGTGCAACAAGCCATTCTCCACTTAATCCCACCCAAATTGCTCATGTTGAATTGATCGTCTGGTCAGTAGGTGCTTCGGAATTGCCATGGCAATGAAATTCTCAATGCATTGGTGGAAGAAAGATAGTTTAGACGATTGCGATTCAACACAAAGCACTGCAAAATGATCGATTACAGCTTTCTTGTGTGCAACAAGCCATTCTCCACTTAATCCCACCCCAATTACTCATGTTGAATTGATCGTCTGGTCAGTAGGTGCTTCGGAATTGCCATGGCAATGAAATTCTCAATGCATTGGTGGAAGAAAGATAGTTTAGACGATTGCGATTCAACACAAAGCACTTCAAAATGAATTGATCGATTACAGCTTTCTTGTGTGCAACAGAGCCATTCTCCACTTAATCCCACCCAACAAGCCATTCTCCACTCATGTTGAATTGATCGTCTGGTCAGTAGGTGCTTCGGAATTGCCATGGCAATGAAATTCTCAATGCATTGTCTGGTCTCCAGTAGGGTGCTTCGGAATTGCCATGGCAATGAAATTCTCAATGCATTGGTGGAAGAAAGATAGTTTAGACGATTGCGATTCAACACAAAGCACTGCAAAATGATCGATTACAGCTTTCTTGTGTGCAACAAGCCATTCTCCACTTAATCCCACCCCAATTACTCATGTTGAATTGATCGTCTGGTCAGTAGGTGCTTCGGAATTGCCATGGCAATGAAATTCTCAATGCATTGGTGGAAGAAAGATAGTTTAGACGATTGCGATTCAACACAAAGCACTGCAAAATGATCGATTACAGCTTGCAACAAGCCATTCTCCACTGAATCCCACCCCAATTACTCATGTTGAATTGATCGTCTGGTCAGTTCTTGTGTGCAACAAGCCATTCTCCACTTAATCCCACCCCAATTACTCATGTTGAATTGATCGTCTGGTCAGTAGGTGCTTCGGAATTGCCATGGCAATGAAATTCTCAATGCATTGGTGGAAGAAAGATAGTTTAGACGATTGCGATTCAACACAAAGCACTGCAAAATGATCGATTACAGCTTTCTTGTGTGCAACAAGCCATTCTCCACTTAATCCCACCCCAATTACTCATGTTGAATTGATCGTCTGGTCAGTAGGTGCTTCGGAATTGCCATGGCAATGAAATTCTCAATGCATTGGTGGAGGAAAGATAGTTTAGACGATTGCGATTCAACACAAAGCACTGCAAAATGATCGATTACAGCTTTCTTGTGTGCAACAAGCCATTCTCCACTTAATCCCACCCCAATTACTCATGTTGAATTGATCGTCTGGTCAGTAGGTGCTTCGGAATTGCCATGGCAATGAAATTCTCAATGCATTGCTGGAGGAAAGATAGTTTAGACGATTGCGATTCAACACAAAGCACTTCAAAATGATCGATTACAGCTTTCTTGTGTGCAACAAGCCATTCTCCACTTAATCCCACCCAAATTGCTCATGTTGAATTGATCGTCTGGTCAGTAGGTGCTTCGGAATTGCCATGGCAATGAAATTCTCAATGCATTGGTGGAAGAAAGATAGTTTAGACGATTGCGATTCAACACAAAGCACTGCAAAATGATCGATTACAGCTTTCTTGTGTGCAACAAGCCATTCTCCACTTAATCCCACCCCAATTACTCATGTTGAATTGATCGGCTGGTCAGTAGGTGCTTCGGAATTGCCATGGCAATGAAATTCTCAATGCATTGCTGGAGGAAAGATAGTTTAGACGATTGCGATTCAACACAAAGCACTTCAAAATGACCGATTACAGCTTTCTTGTGTGCAACAAGCCATTCTCCAAGAGAAACTGGAAGATATGTCACGTGAGGACATGCTAGAAGCGCTAGCTGAAGTCTGGCTTAAAGAAGAAGCAGAAGAAGAAGAAGGTGCTGTCGGCGGTGTTGTGGAAAAGGTTATTGAAAAACCGTCTGGACTTATGTCTATGGAGATGATGATGCAGTGGATGATGATGAAAGAAGAAAGAGAGGAGAAACGGAGACAAGAAGAGAAAGAGAAAGAGGAGAAACGAAGACAAGACGAGAAAGAAAGAGAGGAGAAACGGAGACAAGAAGAGAAAGAAATGCGACAGGAAGAATTACGTCTTCAGAGAGAGAAAGAAGAGAAGGCAGAACGTCTTCAGAGAGAGAAAGAAGAGAAAGCAGAGAATACAAGACAGGAAGAATTACGTCTTCAGAGAGAGAAAGAAGAGAAAGCAGAGAATACAAGACAGGAAGAATTACGTCTTCAGAGAGAGAAAGAAGAGAAAGCAGAGCAAGTTCGTGTGGCAGAACTTGAGTTACAAAAGCAGCAATTTGAGATTCAATTAGAGCAATTGAAAAGAGATCGAGAAGATGCTGAAAGGAGAAGATTAGAGCAAATGATTGAATTTGAAAGGGCGCGGAAAAGTGACGAAGAGATACGTCAGCAACAGATTGAAGAGAAGAGACTACGTGAAGAAGAAAAGGAAAAAGTGCGAATTTCAGAGTTGGAGCGAGCAGAAGAGGTTAGACAAGAAGAACTGAAATTACAGAAAGAAAGCATGGAGAAGGCGGAAGAGGAAAGACAAGAACGTTTAAAGTTGGAACAACAAAAAATAGCATTAAAAGAAGCACAACTCAAAGAGGAGAAACAAAATAGAGAAGCTCAAGAGCAAAGAAGAGAAGAAGAACGAGAAGAACAGAAAAGGAAACAGGAAGAAAGTGAAACGATGGTGTCTAAAATAAAGAAAATTGGTGATGCCATGAAACATGTGTTACCCAAAATGCCAAACGATATGATGGAGGTGCCATTATATTTCGAAACGGTTGAGAATGCGTTTCGTAGTTTCAACGTGCAAGAACAATTCTGGGTGAAGTTACTATTGCCATTGATGACTCCGAAAGCTAGAACTGTGCTAAACAGATTGTCATTCGCTGATTTAGATGATTATGAGATCGTGAAACAGCACTTGTTAAAAGAATTCAAGTTGACACCGAGAGAGTACAGATCGAAGTTTATTGATGCGAAGAAGACAGCTGAAGAAACGTATACAATGTTTACAGCAAGGCTGAAGAACTTGTTGAACTATTATGTGAAAAGTCGCAAAGTGGATAAGAATTTTGAGAAGTTGTTTGATTTGTTAGTGGCAGATAAGTTGAAAGAATCACTACCACCAGGTCCACTACAGTTTGTATTGTCGAAGGAAGGAACTGATTGTTACGAAGCTAGTGTTGTGGCAGACCTAGCGGACATTCATGTGAATAATAGAATTGGTTTGGCAATTCCGAATAAGACAAGTTTTGGTTTTGTACCCAATGTAAAAAGAAATCAACAGTTCACTCCAAATTTTGGTTTTCATTGGAAGAGCAATCAAGAAACAGGAAATCAGTTCAGAGGTGCAGAAGTGAAACCAAATTCTCCGGTTGTTCACGAGAATAGAGAGTCGATGATGACCAGACAACGTCAGGTATATAACAAATCACCACCAAGGTTTGTCGCGAGAGAAGGCAATGCATCGTTTACTCCATATAAGAGAAAAGAAAGCATCGAACAACGAGGTGCAGTGGTGAAACGTTGTCATAACTGCGGATCAGACAGGCATTTGATGAAATTCTGTCCAGTTCCTGTTACAACCTCAAATTATGGTGGAAAACAAGAACATTCGAGGGTGAATCGAATTCAAGTGGTTGATAATTCTGAAAGTCAAGCCACAGAACATCAGAACAATGAAACTGAAGTAAAGTCAGTGATGAAATGTCACCTTTCACCTGATATTCAGAAAGAAATTCTATTGCACAATGGAATGCAGAAAGAAATGGTTGGAAGAGATGAAAGTACAGCATTGAAGAAAGTGTTATTACAGTACGTCGAGGTAGAAATTCGTGGAACAGCAGGAAAAGAACCAGTGAAAGTAAAAGCACTGATTGATTCTGGAGCAGAGGTTCCGGTGATTAGTGAAGAATTACTGGAAGGCATGAAGGTGGAGCAGATTGGAAAAGTGAACTTACAATGCGTGGCAGGAGATGCCATTCCTGCAAAGCTGGTGAAAGTTGATGTAAGGCTGTGTTGTAACGATGTGGAAGAAGAGGTAATTCCGCATAAAGTCAAATGTTCACTTACACCTTATGTAACATTGATGTGTGCTAGTATTGCAAAAATGGGAAGCACAGAAAGATTCTTGTTGCATCCAGAAATCATTGCAGAACTTAAAGCCGTGCCACAAGTGAAAATGATACAAGGAGATGTGCAAGCGAATGTAACGACGAGATTGCAGAGTCAGCGAAAGAAAGTGATAGAAGTCGAAGAGGAAAGTGAAACTGAAAGTTCAAGCGAAGAGGAAAACGAAAGTGATGATCAACAAAGTTTAATGCAAGACGGTATAACAGCAGAGATGAGTGAACAAGAGATGGCTGCATGCAAGAATGGTAATCTAAATGAAACGAAAGAGGATAATGATTGTGATGTGGCGATAGGAGATTTGTTTGAAGAAGACGAGAAAGATGAAGAACAACAGATGCAGATTGCAGACGCAAAGAAATTCGAAGAACAGCAGAGACAAGATGAATCATTGAAAGCATGGTGGAATTTAGCGCCAGATAAAGAATCTGAATTCTGCGTGGTAAATGGCTTACTGTACAAGAGATATCGAATATTAGAGCAAACGATATATCAATTGGTGTTACCAAAAGAGCGACGAATGAAAGTGATGGAGTTGGCTCACGAATCAGTATTTGGAGGACATCTTGGAGAAGAGAAAACTAGAGAACGAATAAAGTTATCTTTTACCTGGCCAAAGATGAGAAGAGATATAGTGAAATTTTGCAAATCATGTGAGAAATGTCAGTTAAAGGCAAGAAGTTTGGTGATGGACAGGGTTCCTATCACTCCAATTCCAAGAGAAGATGTAGCCTTTAGAAGAATTACAATGGATTGTGTAGGACCAATCGAGCCAGCATCTGCTGCAGGTCACAAGTACTGTTTATGTATTGTCGATTCGTGCACAAGATGGCCTACAGTGTTTCTGTTGAAATCATTAACTGCAAAAGCTGTATGTGATGCTTTGATGGAGTTGTTCATGAACGTTGGTGTACCTTCAGTGATCACAAGTGACCAAGGAACAAATTTTACTGCGAGTCTGACAAGAGAATTTCTGAATTTAATGGGTTGTAGTCCAAGATTTGACACGCCAGGTCATCCAGAGGCAGCTGGACTAGTAGAAAGATGGAACCAAACATTCAAGAAAATGATCCATCATGTAATTGTTGACAATCCAAGGCAATGGCACAAAGTAATTCCGTTTACAGTGTGGGCATTACGAGAAGTACCGAATGCAACTACTGGAATTGCTCCTTATATGTTGGTGTATGGAAAGATTCCGCGTGGACCATTGGCAATTTTAAAAGAAAGTTGGACAAGAGAAATTAATTTACCACCTCATATTGGAATCCAACCAGAAAAGTACTTGAAAGACATGAAAGCAAATATGGAAAAAGCATTACTGTTTGCAGAATCATATTCACGAGAGAAGCAATTACAGTATACGAATCAATACAACAAAAGAGCGAAACATAAAGAATTTGAACCGGGTGAAAAAGTTATTGTGTTGTATCCGACGTCAACAAATAAACTGATTTCACGATGGCATGGTCCATGTACTGTCATACAACGAAGGTCAAAGTACTCTTATTTGATTGACATGGGTGACGATTGTCGAAAGATAATTCACGCAAATAAAATCAGAAAGTACATTACAAGAGCAATGAGTTGTGGACTAATCGTTGAAGAAGATGAAGACTTTGGTTCAGTGGTTGAATTGCTGATGAAGAATGACTTGCAAGATGAAAAGAATTCACTGAATCTTGATCCTGAACAGATTAGTCATTTAACATTATCTCAACAAAAACAATTGCTGGAAGTACTGAACAAATATTCTGATCGATTTTCTGAAAAGCCTGGACTATGTACATTGGTTGAACATGAAATCGAACTGAAACCGGAATTTCGTGAAAAAGAATTTATGGCTTACCGAATTCCACTCATCTATCGAGCAGAAGTTGAACGACAAATTAAAGAAATGCTTCAAGCCAACATTATAAAACCATCTTCGAGCAGAATGGCAAGTCCGCTGGTTATTGTTAAAAAGAAAGACGGTTCTCTGAGACTTGCCTGCGACTACAGATACATTAACTCGTTCACTGTGGATTGTAAATATCCGATGCCGATTGTGAAAGATGTTTTGCACAAAGTTGGAAAATCAAATGTGATCTCGATTTTTGATTGTCGAAGTGCTTACTGGACTTGTCCTGTTAAGCAAACTGATCAATGGAAAACTGCTTTTGTTACTCACAATGGACTGTACGAGTTTACTCGTGTTCCTTTTGGAATGATCAACTCAGGAAGAACATTTGTTAAAGCAATTAACATGGTTTTACAGCCTATAAATGAATTTGCTGAGCCCTATGTAGATGACATTGCTGTGCATTCAGATGATTGGAAGATTCATTTACAGCATTTAGATGCATATTTAATGCAAATGAGACTGCATAACATTACTCTGAACTTAAAGAAATGTATCTTTGGTAAGAGTGAGGTAAAGTTCATCGGTCATGTGGTTGGTTCTGGAACGATTCAAATGAATCCAGATAGAATTGAAAGTTTAATTAATTTGAAAACCCCAGAAACGAAGAAACAAGTTAAGCAGTTGCTTGGATTTTTTGGTTACTATAGACAGTTTATCAAAGATTTTGCACAGATTGCGAAGCCTCTATCTGATTTGACAAGCAAACATGTTCCAGATAAGATTGATTGGACTGATAGACATCAACAGGCATTTAATTTACTTAAAGATGCTGTACGCTCTAAAGTTGTTCTATATGTTTTTGATGTTGGAAAACCTTTTAATTTGTACTGTGATAGCAGTGATTTTGCAGTAGGAGCTGTTTTAACACAGCTGGATGATAAGGGAATAGAACGCCCTGTATCATTTATAAGTCAGAAATTGACTGACACCCAGAAGAGATGGGCAACTGTAGAGAAAGAAGCCTATGCTATTGTTTGGGCTCTAAATAAGTTGAAAGAGATAATAATTGGATCTAAAGTTCACATCTTTACCGATCACAATCCTTTAACTTATCTGACTGAATCTATGTCTAAGTCTGCTAAACTGGTGCGTTGGGCTTTAGCACTGCAAACTTTTGATGTAGAGGTTAATTATAAGAAAGGACGATTAAATGTTGTAGCAGATTGTTTATCTAGATTATAAGATTGTTTATTTTACTGTATTATATAGTATTAAGTTTATTGCATAATTTAGTACCTGATGATTTCGCAAATTTTTAAATTTAATTTGCTCAATCCAAAGAAAGGGAAGGAGGTAATGTGAACAAGTGTTTTGCATATATAATGAGCACAGGTGTTCTTTAGGTTGATATATATATAATGTGTATCGATTGTTAAGCGTTTTAGTCTTAGGCCTTAGTTGCGCTGTCGGCTCGTGGGCGCTTGGCCTAAAGTAGCCTAAACATTGGCTGACGGTAGATTGTTTTACACGTGCAGTTAGCGCGCCAAACTTAGAAACTGCTGATGACAGTGAATTTGAACTATACAGTGTAGTACAGTTGTTTTAAGGCAAGAGTTGAGTTTGTTGTTATTAAACTGTGTTTGAAGAAAGAAAGAAACATTCAAAGAACTGTGTCAATTTAATTCTTAAACAGTTAGAAGACGTTGAGCAATTTATATGTAGAGATAAGGAAAGTTCTTGAGGTAGGTCACAACTAAGAAAGAAAAGTTGTTGGTGACACCGGCATTCAACATTCACCCAAGATAACGGCACCTCATGGCCGCTGCGACCAATATTTTTAAATGATTTTCATAAGATAAAAGACTGTAGACGTTATCGCTTTTCCTAATTCCGTATAACGAGACAATTCCCCGACTGGAGATAAGGTATAGATTAGAGATAATCGTATAGGATGCATTAACTGCGTGCCTTTGTCAACAGTTCTTCTCCAAGCCCTGGCGGCCACGAGACTTGAAGGAGATTGAAGAGCAGAGACAACAAGAGTCCATATAACGGTTCTTTATCCAGATTACAATCTGCGAACTTTGCATGACAGATTCGAAAAGCGGACCTAAGGATAACAATCCGGACCTGTAACCCAGTAACTCTGCAGAGTAGCTTCCTTAAATAAAGTGACACTATGACGCCCTTTCCGCTAGATTGTATACGCCCGCAGCCAGATACGTGTCGACCTGGGCCAATGTACTGTATGCGTCGGCGATCCGCTGTTGATGCTGTGCGTCAGTCGTCCTGGAGCGTTTCCTTAACTAATGACTGCGTTTGTGTTGTCTCGGATCCTTTGTCCGACTAGACAAGCAGCAGTGGCGCCGTCGCAGGCGGAATAGTAATTGTGCAACAAATGACTATGGCGCTTCCGTCTCTCTCTCTCCGGAAATGACATCAGAGACGGATGCAATGCTAATGCCGAAATGCGCATGCGCCAGGGGAGAATCGATTTCCGCTTCGTTGTTGTCAACTTGTCGATGTCTTCGTGAAACAAACGAGGGGAGGTAGCAGGCTGTTAGTAGGCCTATAGGTATAGGGTAACAGCTCCAACAGAAAATCTATCAATACCTCGTGTAGAGGTATAGGCCTATCTGAACGGCACTAAGCATTTGTTGCGAATAACCCAACACTGTAGTACCTCCTCTTCTTCACACACACACACACACACACACACACACACACACACACACACACACACACACACACACACACACACACACACACACACACACACACACACACACACACACACACACACACACACACACACACACACACACACACACACACACACACACACACACACACACACACACACACACACACACACACACACACACACACTGCTTTAGCCGAGACCTAAACGACATCACAAAACAGACAGTTAAATTCAGAGGCTCTGGCCAGCGATCAAGAGTGCACAAACCACGGTGCCATTTGGGGTAGCGTATACAGCAACAGTCAATGTATCCATTGTTGGTATACCCTCATGCATAATGTATCCATTTTTGGTACCCTCATGCATAACCCGCTGCTACGTTTCCCATGTACATGGGTAGCCCTGTTAGCGGAACCCTGGTCCCTTAAGGGTATCTCACCCTTTGCTTTTTGTTGGCGATTCTATAATATTTTGTGATGTTGTGATGTTGCCTATACTTGAAGGAATAAAATCTGTGGTTATGGTTATGGCTTGGAGTGTAATATTTCAAAAAACTCTGGCAGTTTTATAAGGCCGATATGTCTTTATAACTTTATTATCTGCCTTTTCTTTCTTCTTCTCCTCTTCTCTCCCTGTTTTATCCTTCTTTTGTACATTTTCTCTTCTTCCTTTCCCTCTTCTTCCTTCTCTTCCTATTCCTCCTCCTCTACTTCCTTTTCCGTATCCTTCTTCTCTTTCCCACCTTCTCCGCTTCCTGTTCTTTCTCTTTATGGCTTCACGTTGGCGATTGATGTAGCGCCATAGATCAACTTTACTCACGAAGACTAAGTGATGCTCTTATGCAGCAATCGAGATGTGAGACCGGCTCTTCGTCGATTCAAACGAATCATAGCGCACGTGCAGCTTATGGCTAGCTGGCTAACCATGCTTCACGACAGTCGACGAGCCATCTCAGTACTTTCCAGCCAATAACCACTTGCTAAGTTTAGTTTCAGACAGCACGCAGCCTAGTCAGCGCGTACGCATTACAAGCAGCCCGTTTGCATAAAAGTTCAGCTCGTAAGCATAACATGCTGTGCGACATTGATTGGCAACCGAAATTTATTATTATTTAAGTTATTATAAGATATTAACATGGAGTAGATTCAAGTCACCGACAGGGGTGGGATTCATGTTAATGAGGAAGGCGAGTTCCGAAGAGTAGTCAGGAACTGTGATTGGTTGTTGCATAATTAGGGATGCAGCCTATTACAGTTAAACTTCTAAAGAGACGTAGCTTGTATTTTAATATAAGGAAAGGAAATACAGTAGCTCTTCAGTTCGTCCCTGGAAGTCAGCAGCAATCAGGCAATTCAAGGGCAATTCGGTTGCATTGGTGCCGCGCCGGAGTTGCATAGATCTGTTGAAACTGTACAGAACGTGCATACTTCGGGATTGCCTGATGGGAGAACTCGGGTGAGAAGAATGAAGTGGAAAAGGCCTCCTAGTGAAGTGTAATGAGAAGTTGAGTGGAGAAACTACATTCGTGAACGGATCACAGGCAGAGGTTAAAACGACCCAACTGTTCTACAAGTAACGAGTAGTTTGAGGAGGTGAAGTGAAGTAGAAAATTCCTAGGGAGAATGATACTAGGTGTGGTAACGAGGAAGTTACTGCTCGAAGGAAGAAGACGTTCACCTTCGGGACCTCTAGTCTACGCCTGAAGCCTCGAGACGTCTACCTTCAACGCCACTGGACTAGGGAGGGAAAAGTGAAGAGAATTGTGGAGTGAAACGGAAGATAAGTGAGAGTTTCGTGAATAGACAGAAGTTTACGAGACAACGGAAGTGAAGAGTTCAACGAAGAGAAAAGTGAGTTAGTCTTTGTTGGAGAGAAGTTGAAGATAGGCTAAGGAACGACTTGTCTTTGACTGAGCTTCGAATCAGAGTCGCAGTTAAAGAGACGAGGAGATTGCGGTTCCAAAGTTCGCTTGCCGTGGTTGTTTTGAACAGAAACGCCCAAGGTCGACGAAAGCGAAAGTGGAGCAAGGATCTGCGCGTCTGGAAACACTGCGAGAGCTGAGTACCTTATCTTTATAATAAGAATTATTATTATTATTATTTCACTTATTATTATTATTATTATTATTCATATTATTTTGGGGAACGTAAAATAGCTTATGATAGGTTAATTCTGATCAAAGTTAACCGTGATCATAGCTTAGTTTTACATGTGTGAATGGGACGAATGATTGAGTTGTTGTAGGCCTAAAACCGTGTAATTCATGTTTAATCTGTAACCGTATATAATCGCTTGAATAACTTTGAAACGAGAAGGTTGTTCTTATTATTCTTGTTGAGATGGAAACTGATTTAGATGACGAGATTGAAGGAGAAGAATGTAGCGAGACAATTAACGAACCGTTAATTCCTTCTGAAAGCGATGTAACACTGAGAACGGACTCGAATTATCTACAGGAATTGACTAAGCAACTTGAAGTAATTTCTAGTAGACTAATAGAAGGTCTGGTGAAGGTAAACACTACAGTTACAAACTTAGACCAACAGTTGAGCCAAGAAATGTGTAATCTGTCAGCAGGCATAGATGCACGATTCTTTGACTTAGTCGAGAGACAAGAAGTGTTGGAAGACAGGGTAGTGAGGTTCATGACCGAAGAGTTTGACGAGAGAGATCAGAGAAAGAGAAGGGAACAGTCTAGTGAAAAGAAAGGAGAAGCTACCGAAGCGAGGGAGGAGATCCATAGAACGAATCCAATTTCTACGAGGTCCGGAGATAAGTCAACAGAGAAAGACTTAGCGCCTTTCACTCGAGCTACCGTCGTTGAACTTAATGGGAAAGTAAGAACTTCTATAGCGCCCGAACCAATCGGTCGTGAAGGATTGAGAAGGAGTTTGAGACTGAAGGAGAAGTATAGTTTGAAAGGAACTGAATCCTCAATCCGAGAAGTATCGCTTTCAGGACCACCATTAAGAGAGAATGAGAATGGAGAAGAAGAGAGAGAGAAAGAACCAGAAAGAAGTGTTAAATCTAGAAGTCTAGGTTACTCACACAAACAGGAAGACTTAGCACCCTCCCTGGAGTATACTGACAGCGACTTCAAAAATAAGGCGACGAGGACTAACAATGAGAGAACCGAGGTCGAGAAAAGATTAGTGACAAGCAGAAGTGATCCTGAGCATATTAGCAACATGTCAGGAACGGTACCGAAGTGGAACGGAGACAGACAGGAAAGGGAAGGAAGAAGAGAGCAGGGAAGGAAGTTTGAGGAACATCGACATCACTCCCTCCTGCCTAACCCCGGGCCCCCGAACCAATTAGGGCCCCGGAATACTATTAGTTCTGAGATTAGCCCTTCCTTCAACCTTACATCTGTCCGTAACTTCGTACCGCCGGTTGACGTCAACCCCGACTACCAGGTCTTTGGGAGAGCATTGGTTGAGGGGAATAACACCCAAAATGACGTCAGAAACTGGGAAACGCCGGTTCCCACAAGTGGCGACGTAGGATGCGATAAGATGGATAGAAACCCTCCCATAGGTTATCCCTCAATTGTTGATGTTGATGATGATGATTTTTATATAGATACAATCTACCCCGAACGAATGAGACGAAGTGATGAAGTTAACCAACCTACAAAAGAACAAGGTGGTTTTCCTAATCATTTCCTTGGTACGAGCATTTCTTTTGTTGGGTCTGGCGGAGCGTTACAAGCAAAAGCCGACTCTAGCGTTACTTTAGGAGGACGAGAGGGCTTGTCATCGCAAAGAAATGACATACACTCTTCGTTTCTCGTTGGCACTAGTCAATCTCAGATCAGTGATGTGTTCCATTCAAACCACAAATCACGAACTGATCTTATAAAAACATTAGGGGTTGAATGGTCAGATCACCCAAAAGAGAGTGATTCTGCTGTCGGACAACCCAGTCGTAGATTGCCAAAGAATGTTGTGTCCTTTTCACATAATGATGACTATGATGATGGACAAATGGTTGATGAAGTGAATCAATATAATCGTATGTGGAGTGATGCGAATGAACCTGTGTGGCATGATGTTGATGTGAAGGTGATGAATGAGGAAAATGATAAAACAAGGTTACGATCACGAGCACAGTTTGTTCAAAGAAAACAAAGAGAATTAATTAGTGATTATTTTCCAAGGGAAAATTTTAAACAAGGGAGCTATGAATCCAATTTGAAATTTTCTAACCGAAAGTATGAACCAGAGCTAGCATTCAATGAAGAGTACAGAGTCAAAACACAACCAAATAATCCAGGGCTTAGGTCATCTACACTCTCTACCTCAAGGTCAAGTGACGAGTTCGATCAGCAGAAGCAAAGTTACTGGAGAGATACACGTTCAATACCAGCCAGATGGTATGATGAAACACAATTGATTACTACAATGGCGAGACCAGTGCCATCAGTTAGGATGCAACCATCTGAGGTATCAAAAGGATTCCACAGATCAGACAACGACAACCGTAGATTACGTGAGTCTCATCTAAAAGAGGAATGGATGAATGATGAACCTGAAGTATTAACAGAACAACCGTACGTCATAGGAAGACATAACCTAAAGCCACAAATTAGTACAAGGGAGTGGAAGCCAGATCACAGGACCGGTGCATTGTGTTACGAGTCAAGCAGTCAAATGAAACGCGGAGTTAGCAAAGAATCTGATTACATCAGACAGCCAAATGAAGAAAGGAGAGAATGTTTGATGTTACCCACCGGTACAGTCGCAACAACCGTATCAACACAGAACTCAGCCAACGAAGTGCATGAACGAAAACCAGAGGAAAATGCCATTGCTCCGCCTACTACGACTCCAGAAGCTGCAAAGATAAAAGAAAGTACGACTAGTCGAATCAAACTGCGAGAATTTAATGCTACAGAGGAAGTTGAAGTCTTTGTGAAACGTTTTCGCTTGTGCCAGGTTCAGAACCAATGGGACCCTCGATCGAGCTATAACCATTTATGTTGCGCATTATCAGGAGCGCCTGCCCAGCTTTTGTTCGAGGAGAGTGCAGATGGAACAACCGACGTAGAAGCCTTACTTACCAAACTGCTAGATCGCTATGGCAATACACATCAACGTGCACTTTTTCAGATTCAATTACAATCGAAGAGGCAAAGTGAAACCGAAACTCTCCAGGAACTTGTGAGTGATATAAGACGCCTTTCTGATCTCGCATACCCGGGTAAAAAGAATTTACATACTCACTTTACCATCGTGAAAGCCTACATCGACAGCTTAAGATCGAGATCGGTAGCCATGAAAATCCTTGAGAATGACCCCCCTGACCTTGAGGCTTGTCATCGTTTAGCGCTGAAACTTTCTGCCTATCAAGCGATCGCAGCTAACGAAGACCCTACCGTTACGAAATCCCCCTTAAAAGTCAAAGTCATTAAGACCAGTGAAAACGAAACCGATCAGAACATACGTCGTCTAGAGAGGCGTATTAACCAACTTGAAACCAGCAAAATCTACGAACCTGACCATAAACTGGGATGGGCATCGAAGACTGGTCGTGTAAACCAGACGCCAAGGAGAGGGAATTCGCAAACCGGAAACAATAACTCCAGATACGACCCAAATCGCTTAAACGTTAAAATATGTTGGAGCTGTGGACTTGAAGGTCACGTATCACGTTTTTGCAGACGCCAGCCTAACCAGTATGATCTTTGGACGCATCAACAACCACGGACATTCGCACCTAGTGGAGTAAGATTTGGTACGACCGGAGAACCAGTTCTGAACGTGAGAGGAATAAAAACAACAGAGGGCGCCTACTTGCCAGGTGTTTACCGACACAAGCCTGTCTCCTGTGAACTTGACTCAGGATCAGAATGCTCGTTGGCCCCAAAGAAACTTTTTACGACCAGAGACATTGTGCCATCGTCACGACAAGTCATTGCAATCGGTGGAAGTCGGATTCCAATCATTGGTCAGACTACCATGAAATTGTATGTGGACGGTGTGAAAGTACTAACGCCAGTGTTCATAACTGACGCCGTTCAAAATATAGTGTTAGGGCTACCATGGTTGAAGTTGAACAATGTACTGTGGAACGTGAAAGAGCAATGGGTGGAGATGTATAATCGTCGTATACCTCTACATAGTCGGCCGAAACGAGACACCGCTATACACGCCCGAGGAATGAAACTGGACTATGGACCGTGTTTGCCCGCCTCAATGGAAAAGAGGTCGGCTTCCAAAACTGGAACCGGAAAACTGTGGAGCTACCCGCTACTTGGGACCGTGCAACGATTGCCGCCGAACAATTGGAGGATGAAGAGTTGGGATGGGTAATTCGACGCAAGATGTCGTCGGATGAAGCGCCATCTCAAGACGAGATACGAGACATGAGTACGGCCGTCAAACGATTGGTCGCCCAATGGACTCAACTGGAAGTGTGTGATGGACTGCTGATGAGACGCTGGTTGGACGATGAAAGAGTTTCCGTCCGATGGTATCAACTGATTCCGCCTGTATCGCGTCGGGCTACCATTATCCAGTTGGCTCTAGAAGAGACTGGGAGACGTCATAGAATTCGTCGGATGTTGCAACAAATACGACGCCGCGCATACTGGCCGGGGTGGACAAAAGCCGTCCAATCCCACTTGCGACGTTGTATCCAGGATACACGTAATTTTCGGGACAAAGTGAACTTGTCTCCTGACTCGACAACCGATGTCTGGAGCGACCCGGGAAGCGCCTCGGATGTTGACACATCGACCTCACCGGAACTGCCTGCAGATCTTCTGATCGACGACCGTCCCAAACGTCTTGTTAAGAAACCAAAAAGATACGAGGATTCTGCTTAAAGGGTTAAAATCGCTTGTAGGAAGCGTATATAGTCTTCATAGTGCCTCTACTTTTTATATATATATATCCATATTATACGTTGGCCAACAACAATCGTTAAAACCGTATTCTTATTATAGTCGTGTGTCGTTAACCCTGCTCTACTTAACTTGTTGACAATTGTTGCCTTAATCGTACGTAATCCGTTTTCAATTATTGTATTGATTGCGATGAGATGGTGGTAATTTTATTCGTTGGTTAAGGACTAGTGTCCGTTTAACTGTTGCTGGATGTAGGAATGGATGGTTGATTGATTTATTCGCGTTGTATAATGATGTTGTTGTTGTCGTTGCTGAGTTGAATGAGTTTTGCGTATTTTGCAACCGAAAGACCATCTGAGAGTCATTTGACTTTGAGTAATTCTGGTCATTTTTCCTTTGTGCATTGAATTTACGTTGAACGCTTACGTAAGTTAGGAATGAGTTCTAAGTCGTATAAAGGTTACTTCTATCTTATTGGAACTGATAGTTATCTTTTACGTGCGGTTATCCTTGCATTAGTGGTTTATTTTTGGCGTGGCATGTTGATTTCGAGATGTACTCTTCGAATAGGCATAGGTTGTTTACTGCTTGAGTTTAACCTTGAGTTCCGAAGCAGAATGGTTAAGCTTGACCCAGTTTTGAAAGATGGAAAATCGCATCGAGAGAAAACCGATGGTTTCTTTTTCTACGCTAGCGTAGAAAACACATTGGGCAGGTGGAAGTGTGCAGCTTATGGCTAGCTGGCTAACCATGCTTCACGACAGTCGACGAGCCATCTCAGTACTTTCCAGCCAATAACCACTTGCTAAGTTTAGTTTCAGACAGCACGCAGCCTAGTCAGCGCGTACGCATTACAAGCAGCCCGTTTGCATAAAAGTTCAGCTCGTAAGCATAACATGCTGTGCGACATTGATTGGCAACCGAAATTTATTATTATTTAAGTTATTATAAGATATTAACATGGAGTAGATTCAAGTCACCGACAGGGGTGGGATTCATGTTAATGAGGAAGGCGAGTTCCGAAGAGTAGTCAGGAACTGTGATTGGTTGTTGCATAATTAGGGATGCAGCCTATTACAGTTAAACTTCTAAAGAGACGTAGCTTGTATTTTAATATAAGGAAAGGAAATACAGTAGCTCTTCAGTTCGTCCCTGGAAGTCAGCAGCAATCAGGCAATTCAAGGGCAATTCGGTTGCATTGGTGCCGCGCCGGAGTTGCATAGATCTGTTGAAACTGTACAGAACGTGCATACTTCGGGATTGCCTGATGGGAGAACTCGGGTGAGAAGAATGAAGTGGAAAAGGCCTCCTAGTGAAGTGTAATGAGAAGTTGAGTGGAGAAACTACATTCGTGAACGGATCACAGGCAGAGGTTAAAACGACCCAACTGTTCTACAAGTAACGAGTAGTTTGAGGAGGTGAAGTGAAGTAGAAAATTCCTAGGGAAAATGATACTAGGTGTGGTAACGAGGAAGTTACTGCTCGAAGGAAGAAGACGTTCACCTTCGGGACCTCTAGTCTACGCCTGAAGCCTCGAGACGTCTACCTTCAACGCCACTGGACTAGGGAGGGAAAAGTGAAGAGAATTGTGGAGTGAAACGGAAGATAAGTGAGAGTTTCGTGAATAGACAGAAGTTTACGAGACAACGGAAGTGAAGAGTTCAACGAAGAGAAAAGTGAGTTAGTCTTTGTTGGAGAGAAGTTGAAGATAGGCTAAGGAACGACTTGTCTTTGACTGAGCTTCGAATCAGAGTCGCAGTTAAAGAGACGAGGAGATTGCGGTTCCAAAGTTCGCTTGCCGTGGTTGTTTTGAACAGAAACGCCCAAGGTCGACGAAAGCGAAAGTGGAGCAAGGATCTGCGCGTCTGGAAACACTGCGAGAGCTGAGTACCTTATCTTTATAATAAGAATTATTATTATTATTATTTCACTTATTATTATTATTATTATTATTCATATTATTTTGGGGAACGTAAAATAGCTTATGATAGGTTAATTCTGATCAAAGTTAACCGTGATCATAGCTTAGTTTTACATGTGTGAATGAGACGAATGATTGAGTTGTTGTAGGCCTAAAACCGTGTAATTCATGTTTAATCTGTAACCGTATATAATCGCTTGAATAACTTTGAAACGAGAAGGTTGTTCTTATTATTCTTGTTGAGATGGAAACTGATTTGAATGACGAGATTGAAGGAGAAGAATGTAGCGAGACAATTAACGAACCGTTAATTCCTTCTGAAAGCGATGTAACACTGAGAACGGACTCGAATTATCTACAGGAATTGACTAAGCAACTTGAAGTAATTTCTAGTAGACTAATAGAAGGTCTGGTGAAGGTAAACACTACAGTTACAAACTTAGACCAACAGTTGAGCCAAGAAATGTGTAATCTGTCAGCAGGCATAGATGCACGATTCTTTGACTTAGTCGAGAGACAAGAAGTGTTGGAAGACAGGGTAGTGAGGTTCATGACCGAAGAGTTTGACGAGAGAGATCAGAGAAAGAGAAGGGAACAGTCTAGTGAAAAGAAAGGAGAAGCTACCGAAGCTAGGGAGGAGATCCATAGAACGAATCCAATTTCTACGAGGTCCGGAGATAAGTCAACAGAGAAAGACTTAGCGCCTTTCACTCGAGCTACCGTCGTTGAACTTAATGGGAAAGTAAGAACTTCTATAGCGCCCGAACCAATCGGTCGTGAAGGATTGAGAAGGAGTTTGAGACTGAAGGAGAAGTATAGTTTGAAAGGAACTGAATCCTCAATCCGAGAAGTATCGCTTTCAGGACCACCATTAAGAGAGAATGAGAATGGAGAAGAAGAGAGAGAGAAAGAACCAGAAAGAAGTGTTAAATCTAGAAGTCTAGGTTACTCACACAAACAGGAAGACTTAGCACCCTCCCTGGAGTATACTGACAGCGACTTCAAAAATAAGGCGACGAGGACTAAGAATGAGAGAACCGAGGTCGAGAAAAGATTAGTGACAAGCAGAAGTGATCCTGAGCATATTAGCAACATGTCAGGAACGGTACCGAAGTGGAACGGAGACAGACAGGAAAGGGAAGGAAGAAGAGAGCAGGGAAGGAAGTTTGAGGAACATCGACATCACTCCCTCCTGCCTAACCCCGGGCCCCCGAACCAATTAGGGCCCCGGAATACTATTAGTTCTGAGATTAGCCCTTCCTTCAACCTTACATCTGTCCGTAACTTCGTACCGCCGGTTGACGTCAACCCCGACTACCAGGTCTTTGGGAGAGCATTGGTTGAGGGGAATAACACCCAAAATGACGTCAGAAACTGGGAAACTCCATTACGTTTTCTTCCAGGCGGAACAATCACTTAAAGTTGTACCTTGACCAGAACGCTCACAGACACTTACTGTCTAGAAATAGAGCACAACCACTGTGGCCAAAGATTACATTCTGCAGGGACCTAATATGAATGCTATAAGTTAGTTAGTTAGTTACACTTTATTATAGATCCACTCAAAAAACCTCTTCTCACGCTAGCCTAAATGATTTGTAATAGATGATTCATTAATGACATAAAGTCATTAAGAACAAAGTTCACCGCTAAAACAAGAGTTAAGATAAGAGAACATACTATTATTTGGTAAATCAATCTTTGCTGGACTTTCACCAGCTAATATTTCGAAGCTTCAGTCTGTTTTTAATACCACTGCCCATCTGATCAAATCCAATCTAATCTAATCTAATCTAATCTAATCTAATCTAATCTAATCTAATCTAATCTAATCTAATCCAATCCAATCCAATCCAATCCAATCCAATCCAATCCAATCCAATCCAATCCAATCCAATCCAATCCAATCCAATCCAATCCAATCCAATCCAATCTAATCTAATCTAATCTAATCTTAAACCTCTATACAGCCATTTTCACAATGCACGAGACACCAATCGGATTGTGCTTCGAATGTAACGATTAAGCGATATGTCGTCGTCATCTTAGTGGCGTAAGTCAACGACGTCCTCTCTCTCTCTTGACGTCACTGACTGCATAGGGCTTGTGGTAATCAGACGTCTTTGTCCGTTGACGCATGAAACCGATGAGTTTCCGGTCGTAGACGGCATACAGATCCGGTCCTCTATACATTGACACAGCTTTGCGACAGCAGACAGCACACGCCATATCTCAAATATAACCTTTTCTTCCGCTGTAATATATTTTGTTGCATGTTCGCTGTGTCAATGCTACGCCTACGGCAGTGTGATTCTCCTTACAGATTTTATTTTAGTTATAGTTACAGTTATAGTTAATGCTTTTTATTTTAGTTATAGTTATAGTTATAGTTAGTGTTATTTTTAAGTTATAGTTATAGTTATAGTTAATGGATTTTTATTTTAGTTAATTTTAGTTACTACTTAGTTACAATAATTAACGCTATAAGCCAAATTGTGCGTAGTAACACGCTGTTTCACAATTTGCTCAGAGCTTCGAAAGCCTTTGAAGTATGTGTGCATTCAGCTTCATGAATACACGAGTTTCCAAAGTAACTGACAAATTGCATAATAAAAATATCGCATTTTTCGTTCTCATTTATGTCGAATCGTCAATATTGAGCTTCCTGTTTTTATTTTTTGCATTAACGAAAATAAAGATGAATTTTCGTTAGTGTTATTTTCGTTATAGTTATAGTTATAGTTAATGATATTTTTTAGTTATAGTTATAGTTATCGTTAACGAAATCATTTTATTTTCGTTAACGAACATTTTCGTTATCGTTATCGTTAACGAGAATCACACTGGCCTACGGACACTTGTGGCATTCGTCCTTCAAAGGACCACTCAAAAGGTCATTCAAAGAGTCATTCAAATGGTTAAATTAACGGCGAAACGAAGAGGGACGACCGCGTCTTAGTGGCCTCTGCTGAGATCCACCATACTAACACCACTTCCTCCTTTTGTCCCTCTGTACTACTACTACTAATAATAATAATGCTTCCTTTATTGAAACAATCCGGTTATCCGGTTGACACATCGCAACCGGTACAGTTTACAGTTATGCAATTGAAACAATTCACAAGAACTCAAATGACAGAAGACATAAATCTTAACTACTAACAGAACAGAAAGCCTGCAATACACGGCGCTAATAGCAGCCTACAAAGCATATCCGTCCTACGGGACTCGAACTCGGTACCTCTCGCTCTCTACGCCAGATGTTATCCAATGCGCTATCGGGCCCCCTAGTTATAGTTTATTTCTGTAACTGATTCTTTGTTCGCCTCTTTTTGTATCTGTCTGTTTACCTTAGATGTTGACCTGATTACGGCTCGGTTTTATGTGCATCATCGGTTGGTGCCTTTGTGCATTAGTCGCCCTCGCGTAATATAATAAGTAATATAACTCTGAGCAGACGCGGTGCAAGACATTTTTTGTAGCCATAACCAGGGCAGTTATATACAAGTAATCAGTGCAGGGGCGCTTTATGTCCCAAATAAATTCTCGGCAGGGAAAATTTTTCTGGCAGCCTTGTGGCAGGGCAGCGACCAGGGCGAGTGGTTTTTTACCAGGACATTTGCCCTGGCTTGCCCTGCTGTAGCGCCGCCACTGTCTTTGTGTCTGCCTGTCTATTTGTCTGTCTGTCTGTCCTACCGTCCCTCTGTAGGCTTCTGTTAGTGCATCTGACTCTGAGAATGTCCGTACGTCTGTCCGTCTCTATATCTGTCCGCATGTATATCCGTCTCTCAGTCTGTCTGCCTGTCTGCCTGTCTGTCT
The DNA here is from genome assembly GCA_020284085.1 of Aporrectodea caliginosa. Classification (NCBI taxonomy): domain Eukaryota; kingdom Metazoa; phylum Annelida; class Clitellata; order Crassiclitellata; family Lumbricidae; genus Aporrectodea; species Aporrectodea caliginosa. The sequence goes on along the minus strand of JACEVL010000117.1, from coordinate 2,906,076 downwards.
GTCTGTCTGTCTGTTCAACATATTCGTCTGTCTGTTTTCTGGCTGTATTCAAAAGAGCGCTCCGCTCCATAACCATTTCCTTTGATGGCATTAATATCGTCCACAGCTGGAGTGGCCTTACGTGTTCAAGAGCTCAAGGCTCATTAAGCAACAGACGATGAAAGCGGATTCAATTCTTCGACCAATTCGTCATTTAGCGCATCCGCCGTAAAAGATCAAACGACGGAGCCGACGTCTACTTCCGCTTAGAAAGAAGCCGCATTAATGAATGTGGGCGATAAGTAGTCTAAGGAGGAATGACCTTGATATGTGTTTTTACACAGTGCATGGCGTCGACCGCGCTGTGAACATTAAGAGATTTATAAAACTATCGTATACAGTCGCCAACATGTTTGTTCAACATTTCCCTTCACCTCTTTCGAACTGATGGTCTTGCGTTGTAATTGAGATGTCTCCATGTCACGGGTTGCCTGTTTTCAATCAATCAATCAATCAATCAATCAATCAATCAATCAATCAATCAATCAATCAATCAATCAATCAATCAATCAATCAATCAATCAATCAATCAGTCAATCAATCAATCAATCAATCAATCAATCAATCAATCAATCAATCAATCAATCAATCAATCAATCAATCAATCAATCAATCAATATTCGTTTAATCATGATTCCAAGCTGACACAGACCCAACTTGTTACAAACAGAATAATAGCTAATGACAGAGTTAGAAGTACGGCCTCAGTCCTGCTGATGTACTATGGGAATAACAGATATTTAATGTAAATTTCAGAATATACCCTTATAAAGTACCCGTGAAATAAAATTTCGATCGTCTTTGGAAGGGAGAGAAAAGTTGTGTGACCTAGTTCGTAGGTATAGTGAATATTTTGTCGCGGAGGAAGTAACAAGCATCGGAGTGTACCGGTAGTCCGGTACGTGATATGCATTCGACTGGATTGCTACATGCGAAAAGACGGTTTTTGAAGGAAATGGAAACACTATGAAATATTGGGGCATAACCATAGGTATCTGTAATATTGGGGAACATTTTCCAATAACCCACATGGATCTACTCCTACACACTGGCCCAGTTAGCTACTTTTGGTTAGAGCGTAGGCTGCGTTCTATGCGTCTCTGTGTTAGAGAGCGTGCGGATCGTGGTTCGCCTCCCGATGCTGGCTTATTTCAGAGATTTCAATCACATACTAGCACGGTCCGTAAACCGGGACCTTAACTGTTGTGGCGTCCATTCAAAACAGGCAGCGGTGGTGAAGGATCTCACCCGATCAATTCATTGAAAAATGTCTGAGCAGGTTGGAGGCCATATTCAGTCGCTATATATAAAAACGTGTACATTTACATCGTACATTGTAATTGTAATTACGACCATTTATAGCGTCGTTAGTAGCAAGCTACTTCTAGGACGCTTCACAAAACAGTCTACTGTCAGCGTAAATGTTAGTGCTCGTGGTTACGTAATAGATGCATTTTAAACTGTTTTTCAAAAATCGGTAAACTTTTGGTTTCCTGAATGGGTACATGTATGTGTATACATACGATTCATCGCTGCCCTGCGGAGCTGCATCGCTTCCGTTATGCCAGCGTTTATATATACGTATATATACGTAGATATATATATATATTATGCCAGCGTATATATATAATATACGCATACATATACGTAGTCTATATATATAATATATATATGTACACGTGGCGCCTCTGGTGACGGAGTTTGACACCTTACTCGTCGTGTGATGAGAAAATATTGTCTTAGTTGGTCGTCGTGAGACGTCTATTCTTAGACGGCGTAATTGACAGATCTTCTAAAACAGGGTCGTCCATGTATAGTGGTCGGATGTTGCATCTTACAGATATACATTTGGTGATTGATATCGTCCTTCGATGGTGTTGGGGACACGTTGCCGACGCTCTCGCCAATGTTTACCGGCGGAATTCTCTCCCGGTTTCAATTAGGAGGAACACGCGGAATTAGGTCAAATTAGACAGGTCGAACGGATTTGAAGCCACAGGGTGAGGCGCTGTCAGGGTCTGCCGTAAGGTTGGTCGTGGATGAATAGTTGCTCCCAACAGATAACGGGGAGCGTACGACTCTAATGAGAATCCTTAGGCTGCTGCTGCTGACAAGTTTGAGAATGATATAAGACCTAGTGGCTAGAAAGGAAACTGCACAATTTTCGCGTCTGATGCATCAATATGATTTTTTGGTAAGGAGAACTTTGCTTGAAGAAGAAAAAGAAGGAGGAAGAGGAAGAGGAGGAGGAGGAGGAGGAGGAGGAGGAGGAGGAGGAGGAGGAGAAGAAGAAGAAGAAGAAGAAGAAGAAGAAAGAAGAAGAAGAAGAAGAAGAAGAAGAAGAAGAAGAAGAAGGAGAAGGAGAAGGAGAAGGAGAAGGAGAAGGAGAAGGAGAAGGAGGAGCAGGAGCAGGAGGAGGAGAAGGAGAAGGAGAAACAAGAAGAACAAAACGAAGAAAAAGAAGGTGATGATGAAGAAGAAAAAAAGAAGATGATAATGATGATGAGGAGGAGGAGGAGGAGGAAGGAGGAAGAAGGAGATGGATGAGAAGAAGAGTAAGAAGAAGAACGTGATGATGAAGATAAGAGGAATATGGAGAGGAAGAAGAGCAGTCCCCTCAGCAATCCTGAAAGGTAGCCATGCGTATTGAGTGGCGAGATTTGTTCCCCATCTCTCGATTGGAGTTCCAGCAAACTAACCACTAGGCTATCGTGCACTCCGAACTTGACTTGACGAAGGCAAAAATTGTGACCGTTCATCATAGAATGACCAATGAAGATAATTGTAGACCTAGGTTTTGCGTGCATAGTCTGAGCTTTCCCGATACTTTGAACATAAGTCATTTCTACATTGAACATATGTTTTTATCTGCACAGATTCAGCTGTCTGTCACTTTCTCTTTCAATGTATTTATTCGCTCTTTAGTGTATGCATACACTTCACCAGCCCTTTAGAACGAACTCAAAATGTCATAGCTCACTTGCTCTTCACCTGTCAATGTCCACAGGAATGTGACAAACAGGTCGCTGGTCCAGCCAGAAGAATTTGTACCAAAACCCGCTTTAATTAAGGTTTTTCTCGCTTTAGCAAGGTTCCTGAGGTCAAGTAAGAAACTACAGGTCAACGAAGATCATCGAGTTTTGCAACCATTACTAATTCTAACGAATAGTTAACCCTAATATCTAGTCTACTTAAGTCTCAAATCGCGTCTGTGAGTGTTTGACAGCGTGGGCAATCTCCAACGTCGTCGCCGAGTTACATGCGAGTCCTCTCTCTCGTCCGAGAATGTGTGACCTTCCGTTTCACACTTCTGTGTGTCTCAGTCTGTCTCAGTGTATCTCAATGTTCCTCAGTTTGTCGTCTCCTGTCTGCTTCAATCTGTCTCAGTCTGTCTCAGTCTGTCTCAGTCAGTATTGCGGACGTCACGCCCTTCTGTATACGCAGTCGAGGACTCACGCTTCTATAAGGAGGGAGGCTGGTTGCTGGAGACAGGTTGCTATGGATCGGAGACAGGTTGCTATGGATCGGAAACAGGTTGCTAGGAACAGGAGGAGACTGGTTGCTACGGAGCCTGTCGCGTTCCCGCGCGAAAGAAGAGTGAACCAGCGCCACAGTATTCTCAACAGGTTGGGCAGAAGACCGTGGTTATATATCGTCAGGTACTGTCTGGTCGTTTCACAAGAAACGTTTCATTCAAAGCAAAAGACTAAAATGTGACTTTATTACGCGTAGGTTAAACAATTGATTTTATTGCTGATCTTTCTTCTTACTTTAACCTTACTCTCTCACTGATCCATAGATGTCTGCTTTATTGTATATTATGATTTTTGTGTGATTTCTGTGATTTTGTGATTTAACACTCTTAGATTGTTCTTAACCGATGTTCCCGCATTGCATTTGCAGGCGGTTCAATAAAGCACGTACTTACTTTACTTAAACTCTTTAATCTCTCTTATCCCGCTGCCTTCCTTTCGTCGTCTACGATGCAATAATTGTGTTTGTAAATCAACATTTATATAGCACTAGCGCCACTCTAATTCATATCAAACTAATCAGAGTCGCTCTCTGCACAATAGCCTATACGATGTTAAATGCCATTAGGAGCTGAAGTCTTTCCATAAACATCTTCCAACTTCTAAAATCTCGCTGAATCCCTTGATCTGACCTTTTTGACCTTGACCGGGCACTTAGGCTAAACGACCAACAACTCATTGTTTGTCGAATCTCATTTGAATAAGCGCCAGCTATCCCTGGGACAGCATTTTCCGACACTGTGCAATATCGGAGGCTGGGCCGACCGCATGCAGAACCCTGCACAACATTAATATGGGCAATCAGAGAGAGCTCCGTGGCAAAACGGGTGACCGAAATTGACTCTCTGTTACTTTGAAACGACAGGAACTGATGCTAAAGTCTTAGCTTTAGAGACCCCTAATGTTTTAACCATAAGTTATGCACTTTTGTCGTTGGCTGCGTTATGACAGCCAGTTTTGAATAAACGAAAATACAATTATATCTAACTTCTAGTGTAGGTTTTGCAGTGTGTAAACAACTATGAAAAGTAGGCTAAACCATGTATAATTATTGTATATCCCTCCACACACAGATCTATAATGCAACAGCATCTGTTCAGGCAGAACGATAATGTATACGGGACGGGGATTTCTCAGAAATCCCGCAGTATACCATGTTTTCAGATGATTTAATCAACAGTGATTCGTAAACACAAATCATCATCACCCAGCCAGCGTGCTGAGAAATTCATGGGTATAGAACAGACGCAAATCATAACAAATTAATTTTTGGGTCCCACAAGAGCAGCTCATCTATTACATTAAGTATGTAACAGAATAACGGGGCTATATAATTATAATATATATAATATTATTATATATAGGGCTATGTATATACATGTACAATGTAGGACACTGATGCATTATTTATGCACGCATGATATCTGATCGTGCTTCGTTATATGTATGCGCGTAATAATTATAAACAACATTATATATAATGTATCTGTCGATTTATAGAGCGCATTTTCTCCTCGCTCGGTCAATTTGGCTCACTTATGCGATAGCTGGACTTCTCTACGTCCTCTCTTTGTCGTCCAGTGAGAACTCTGATTGACTGACCTCAGGATTTAGTTTCTTGCTTCGTTCAGAACCAAACATCGTCGAATTAAAGTTAAGTTGGTATACATAGGCCTAGATTGAGCCTACTTGATACGCAAACTATAGGCAGCCTTCTAAAGGGCCCACCCGACAGTGTCACGACAGTGCCTACTCCAACGTTTTTGTACAGCATTTTTTATCACCTGTTATTGGGAGTTGACGTTGTATTGAATGCATAGTTTTGTCTTTGGAAAACTCAGATTTAGAGAATAATATTGTATAGGCCTATAGGCGTATGGAAAACTGTAGGCGGCTTTGACTTCGCCCAAAATTCCATCGGCCCCAAACCTTTCTATGGCTTTGGAAGTGCAGCTTTATAGTTCGAGAGGATCACATATCACTAGAGATCGTAGAGATTCACAGCAAACATGTAAGATTCACGGTAGCGAAAATCACGACAAATTGACGGCATAAAATCACGCTTTTATTTGCTAAGATCCGACCAAACAATATAGGCGAAAAGCAAATAAGAAAGAAACGACGCGTTAGCTGTGTACGCTGTGTGTGTGTGTGTGTGTGTGTGTGTGTGTGTGTGTGTGTGTGTGTGTGTGTGTGTGTGTGTGAGAGAGAGAGAGAGAGAGAGAGAGAGAGAGAGAGAGAGAGAGAGAGAGAGAGAGAGAGAGCTTAAACATTCTGCATCAAATCACGTTTGTAATTACTAAGGTCTAATCAATTAGGCTAAATGTAATCATGTCATTAATATAGATCACAAAACAGCGACACGCTGTCGCTGTGTAACGTCACGCTAAGTGTCAGAGTCAACGTTTGGCACATGGTTTCGACAATAATTATTATTGTAGACCATCATTTATGGGCCTCGTCTGTAGAACTTAATTGACGCTGGAGCGAAACATTATGTCAGTTCAGAACGTCGTGTTGCATTACTTTAATAAAAATTTGCACAAAATCACGCCAATTCACCGCATTTGTTGAAGTTCACGGCATTTACGGCAAATGCAGAAAATCACGGAATTCGCGGTTTCCGTGACTTCATGGATTTCTACTATCCTATTATCACCTTTTTGTCTGTAGGACTCCCAATATAACCACAATCCCGGCCTGCATAAGGTCAAGACGTTCAACTGTAAGCTTACAATAGTTCGAGCTGACAGAATAATAATTATTGTTGTCCATGTGGCGGTCGGAGTCTGTATCACTGTAAAAAAAAGGTGGTGCGCAATTCCACCCGTCGATGGAAAGGATGTGGATGAGGTGGAAAATTCTATACCAATGTATAGCCGAGGGTGGTTTGTCTCGAGTAAACGTTATAAAAGGGAATAATTATTACCCCAGCTGTAGCCAAATTCGGCATATAAATTTTGTGCTGCAGGGATCGTATTGCCAGAGCTTAGTGATATATATTATTGAAAATATATTAAGTGATAATTTGAAAGAATTGCCTTCATAGGATTGAATCATAATTAGACGTGTCTGTTAAACACAAGGATGGACGCCGTCGAAAGCAATTATCCATCTCCAGGTTCCAGCGCTTCGACCACTGCCAACTCAAAGAACGACTCCATCGCTGGCGAAAGCACGATCCAGGAAATTGCAAACCGACGACTACCCCGAAACCGTGATTCACTTCCGGTCCGGTGCCGAAACCGGACGATCAAAAAACTCCGGATGAACGCCCCCGTCAACTCCGCCACTGTTCGCTTTCTGACAGTGCCAGTCCCAAGCCTGGATAAAGGAGGAGGTCGACGCTAATTGATCTTTGTAATCACACAGTGTCGTTAAACTGAAACTACTACTACAACAAAAGACAACCGGCGATAATCGGTTAATACTGGAATACCCGAACAGACTGGACATCACGGTCGCCATCACCTAGAGGTGGCTCGAAGCTACACAGAAGACATTGTTAGTAACACGTCATGACATTTGAAATGAACATTGGTCAACGGACTCTGTAAAGCTGAACATGCCATGGTAATTAGGCTATTAGTTCCAGGGTGAGAATTGCCGGTGGGCTTGGGGGGTTCAACCCCCTAGTCTTTTTTAGGATCTCATAGTAAAGTCTACATTTCACACCCAAAATGCACATGAATCAACGTCTAACAGTTATTTTTTTACAATTCCCATACTGATTAGTTCTAGAATCTAGATAGCTATAATTATACTTTCATTAAGGCCTACTTGTTCAGCAACGCCCATGTCGTCTTTTGTTACAAAGAAGTCGTAGAAGTAGGCTAACTCCGCCACTGATCGTACTCTGACAGTGCCAGTCCCAAGCCTGGATGAAGGGGGAGGGCGACGTTATTACGCAGTGTTGTTAAACTGAAACTACTACTAAATCGTAAAAGTATACATAAACTACCAATGCTCATTAGGCTATAAGAGCATTTTAAATTTTTAATTAAGCAATCCGACATGCTGTAAATTCTTTGTATCAGTTAACGGGGATACAAGAGAGCTTGATTTTCAGGCAACAGGCTTTTAAGTGCAATTCAATTCAATCCAATCTAATCTTTTCTGAACTAATGTAATCCAATCCAATTCAGTTGGTGCTGCAGTGGAAATTATGCGTGATTAGCAGGAGATAGAAAGATCAAAACGGGACATTGAACCGACAGCGCATTGGAAAACACACTGGCATAGAGAGGTACCGAGTTCGAGCCTCGTAGGGCGAACATGCTTTGTAGGCTGCTATTAGCGCCGTGTATTTTTCGCAGGCTGTCTGTTCTGTTAGTAGGCCTAGTTAAGATTTATGTCTTCTGTCATTTGTGTTCTTGTGAATTGTTTCAATTGCATAATTGTACACTGTAACCGGTTGCGGTTTGTCAACCGGATTGTTTCAATAAACGGAAAAAAAATATTAACTCATTAACGGACTCATGCCTGACGTCCGCTACAGAACATGTTGCAGCTCGAGCAAGTCACATTCAGTCAGACGTCGGGCAGTTGAGTCGGCCATGTCTTATGCCCCCTGTTTGATATAAGTGAGTAGACATGTTTAGTATTAATTAATTAGCGGAAGTCAGCGTCAACAGTTCCTCATGGTGCAGCTTACATACTTGACCAGTACTTGTGCCTGCTTTCGCCTTACAAAGGGATTCAAACCTGATGAGACGCTTCGAGCAGATCTCCCACTGGAGATGTCTGTCCAAATCCTTAAGAGTGTCTTTCTCTGGGTCGTAAATTCGACCACAGTACTTGCAACATCTGTTTCTGCTCGTTTGCGGTCAGCATCAACGACTATTTAACGTACGAGACGGATATCTTTGTGGTGTACACGGTATACATCGTAAGGACTTTGTCGCTGCCCTTAGATGTCATCATACCGTCTTCTCCAATAAGATATATTATAAGCGCTAGAGAGAGAGAGCATGACGTATCTTTTGTACTGGTCGCATTGACGCCACAATCGCTAAGCGACCTTGACCCTCTGGCCGGCATTCTAAATATAGATATCGATGTTTACTTTTGTGTAGCCAATCACAGCTGAAGTTGTACTGTGAAATGAAGCTTGCATGACGTCAGTCAGCGTCATTAACATAATTGGTGACGTGTCCACGCAATAAACGTCGATGATGACGTCGATTTCTCGATTATGACGTCAGTCAGCGCTCATTTTGAACGGCCACAGGTTCAAGGCCGTTTTGAATCGGCAGCCTCACCATAGATAGCAGATGCTCGCTCTAGTGATATATTTATATATTATACATCTCTATGGTCTTTTCCAACAACCCCGTCGTAAATTCTAAGGACAGATCAGCGGTTTTCCAGTTGACAGCAGCGTGGTTAGGCATACTTGAGGTCTTCAACTATTGATAGGTTGACGGGAGAACTGACGGCACAATTGGTCTTAATCTTAGAGCAACATCGTGACAGGTAGACATGTATATGGGGCATGGCCAAACACGGTTTCTTATAAACAGTTACAAACATCCCATGGTCCATGTGTAATAACGTGTAATTTATGAGGCAAATACAGCGTCTTATCAAAAAGTAGAAATAGAAGTCAAGCATTCTTTAATTGTCCCATGCGTCATGAAACCTTCAGTCTGGGAGATGGTTGAATGGTTACACGCCGGTGTCACGAAATAGAGTATCCCCCATACATGAGTATCCCCTTAGCGAAATGGAGTATTCGGTTTAGTTTGCATTTTGGCAGTTTCTAAGTGTATTCAGTCGTACTGTTTGGATTTATTGTACACATACAATATTTTAAGTTGCGTATCTTTAGTTTGTACGTCGACCTGAAATTAATTTACTTCGTTTTTGGTGATTTTGACTGGATTTTCGTCTAGGCTATCGTGATGCGTTTGACGATGGGGATAGAATGGTTTATCCCCCGGATACTCTAAACCGGTTTATTCCATCCGGGGGGATACATTCATACATCCCTCTGGATAGTCTTAGGACGGATACTCTATTTCGTGATACCGGCACGAAGATCAGAAGGACGTGGGTTCGATAGCCGCTAGCCCCATAAGTTAACTAAGCATTCCACTGCCTAGGGGCGACTGTAAAATGAGCAGTAGGACAGAGGGGCGCCTTGCAGGCTGTCGTAAGTTAAATTTGACTCTGGTTAAACTTTTATAATCTGTTACTATGCTATATCATGTAATGATTGTAATCTTACTGCGTAGGCTTCTTGTCACTTGTCAGTTTGAATTAATAAACTAATAATATTATTATTAAAATATTTACAAATTACACGCTATGTTCGTCGTTTCTACAAGTATCCAGAAAACGAAAAAATGTTGGCAAATGTTCTGCTGTACAAAAAAATCACAGTTACACTTTTCACCACGACTGGGAACCGAACCAGATCTCATTTGCCCTATCAATTTGATTTGACTGAGCCCCTGTAGCCTACAATATTAAACTGATACCCGCGACTTTACTGTTTGGGGTCTCAAGAGATCCGGATATTACGATCACGATAACACTGCGTTTGGCTCAGCTGGTTGCATTCGTCTATACTCTATAGTTAGTGTAAGCATTATTATAGTGGCAGCTATGCCCGATAGTGCATTGGATAACACACTGGCGTAGAGAGCGAGAGGTACCGAGTTCCAGCCCCGTAGACGGACAAGCTTTGTAGGCTGCTATTAGCGCCGTGTATTGCAGGCTGTCTGTTCTGTTAGTAGTTAAGATTTATGTCTTCTGTCATTTGTTGTTTCAATGGCATAACATGCCAATGTACAGCGCATTGCGTTTGTCAGGCGCTTCATTAAAGAAAAGGTTATTATTATTATTATTATTATTATTATTATTATTATTATTATTATTATTATTATTATTATTATTATTATTATTATTTAATAGCCTATTAGACTACACCGCAGACTTCTGCATTAGGGTAGCAGACAACGGCTAAGATCCTCATCGAAAAATCTACAAGTCCCGCCGTCTTTTACGATGCGTGGCGACTGTTTCTTCGCTGTCTCAGGAACAACTGCATAGGATGGTCTTCCCGACCAAGTGAAGAACGTGCCATCTCTGGAGCCATTTAAATCACAGCTCAAGACTTATCTTTTTAAACAATCATATGACTGCCATTAACTTTGTGAACTCATGTACAGCGCCCTTTCCTTCGGCCTCAGCTGAGCTACAGCGCTATCCAAATCGCCTTATTATTATTATTATTATTATTATTATTATTATTATTATTATTATTATTATTAATTATTATTATTATTATTATTATATAATAATTTTTGCCCGAGGTAAAAAAAATCCCTCAGGCTCTAAGAAACTAAATAAAAGAAGCGTGATCAAGCTTGGAGTATTATTATTATTATTATTATTATTATTATTATCATCATCATCATCATCATCATCATCATCATCATCATTATTATTATTATTATCATTATTATTATTCAAAGGGCCAGCGGTGATGAAGAAGCAATTCGTTGAAAAGTGAGCAGGATCGAAGTCACACGTTGGTCGTTATATTATAGTCATGACTCATTGTGATTATAGTCTAGTCGAGATCTAATCTAACGCAAGGACTTATATAGCGCTATAATTTATCGTGATGTCCAAGACATCGGTCGGTGGTTGCTTCGAGTGAAGTGGCAATCAAAAATCGTAATCCACTGGAGAAAGCAAATCGAAAATGTACAGGTGTTTACAGAAAATTAGTGTTTATTTGCATTTACTTGCTTGTTTACTGTTTAACGACCACTGTTTGGTAACAAAGACCATTAGCGTCGCCCTCCTCCTTTATCCAGGCTTGGGACTGGCACTGTCAGAAAACAAACTGCATTTACTTGTTGTCACTCGAAGCAGTGATTCGCCAGCTCACTTGTTCCATCTTGCGATTATTCGAGCGTTATTCAAATGTTGAGGAACGCGGTGGTTATTCGTTGTTATTTCCACACTCGCATTGGCGTATTTAAGGGGTTTTCGATTACAGTAACAATTGCAATTACAATCGCGATTGTAATTGCAATTGTTACTGTAATCGAAAATTTAAAAAGAGCCAATCAGAAAGGTCAGTAGGCCTATTGGTTTACGGCAGTGTAACCTAATTCCTTGACTGTCAATTAGTGGCATATGTGCACGGTATAATAGCAGGATTGTTTACAATTTACCCAGATCACGCTGTCGAGTGTGCAAGGGCGTACACCCATTTCGGGGGTGTCTCGAGCTCTGGGGGTGCGATTGGACAAGGGCTCAGTTTTGAAAAATTAGTGTTTTATCGGCAATTATTTATTGGGGGTGGGGGTTGAACCCCTAAACCCCCTTAAATACGCCAATGCGAGTGTGGAAATAACAACGATCACAGCGACAAAATATGATCATCATCATAGTCGTGATGTGGACTTATTTCATCGGCTGTCATCATTCTTCATACTCGATGCAACGTGGACTGTTTGGTCCACGTTGTGACGCGTTGCTGAGTCACAAATGGCTCTGAACATGTATAGATAACTTCAGATGGGAATGGTTGGTTGGTGAAGGTCATTGTGTATGCAGACGTCTGGCAGTCAAGAGGTCACTTCTGGTTATCTGAGTAGGCCCCTATTGTTTATTTTTAGATGAACTTCTGTGGTATTAGCCTACTGAACTTGAATAGGCCTACAGTGTATTGCAAGCTGTCTGTTCTGTTAGTAGCCTAGTTAAGATTTATGTCTTCTGTCATTTGTGTTCTTGTGAATTGTTTCAATTGCATAACTGTACACTGTAACCGGTTGCGGTTTGTCAACCAGATTGTTTCAATAAACGAAAAAATATTATTATACGACTTAGCTATAGGCTGCCTAGCCAGCTCTTTTGTAAGCCTAGGCCTACATACTTAATGTATGCTATATTAAGTGTCTACAAACAATAAATAGGCTATTATACAATAGGCCTACATAGATACACGCATACCGATACATACACACATTCATGTTTACATTTGCATGTCTGTATAAATTATTCGGGGCTCAAGCACCACTCGTTGCCCACCGTGTCACCATTTTTGCTGTGTTTCCGCCAGCTCTTTGACCTGATTGGTTAGCTGTCGCCTGTCGGATCGCTTGCCAGCACTTCTGTTCTGTAGCACTATAGGCCTAGCTCCAGTGTGATTCTCGTTAACGATAACGATAACGAAAATGTTCGTTAACGAAAATAAAATGATTTCGTTAACGATAACTATAACTATAACTAAAAAAATCATTAACTTTAACTATAACTATAACGCAAATAACACTAACGAAAATTCATCTTTATTTTCGTTAATGCAAAAAATAAAATAAGAAGTGCAATATGGACTATTCGAATCATTCGACATAAATGAGAACGAAAAAATGCGATATTTTTATTATGCAATTTGTCAGTTACTTTGGAAACTCGTATATTCATGAAGCTGAATGCACCCATGCTTCAAAGGCTTTCAAAACTCCGAGCAAATTGTGATACAGCGTGTTAATACGCACAATTTTGCTTATAGCCTTAATTATTGTAACTAAGTAGTAACTAAAATTAACTAAAATAAAATCCATTAACTATAACTATAACTATAACTAAAAAATAATACTAACTATAACTATAACTATAACTATAACTAAAATAAAAACCATTAACTATAACTGTAACTATAACTAAAATAAAATCTGTAAGGAGAATCACACTGCCTAGCTCTTGCCTAGTAGCCTACCTCTCATCCACGTATGCGATCTGAGGCGTTTACGAGATGCGGTCCCCAGGTGGCCTGACTTGGCTTTTGTGTGGCGCTGCGAAATTTCGGAGATTAACATTACATTACATTACGATAGACAGATACATTCGCCGATTGCATACGTTACACTAGGCCCATCTTTGGCCACCAGTTTTCACCAATGACACCGTACTGGTTTAAGATGCAGGCCCACGGCGTTGCGCAAGATTGACTCTTGATAATCGCAGACTGTTGACAGCGTAGAAGTTCTTTACAACCACAGTTTGTCTCTATTACGCGCTGCGGGCGAAAACCAGGCCCAATGGAATTGGTTGCCCGGGGCAAATTCCATTAAGTCTACCTGCCTGACGTTTCGAGCTGGCCCTGGGACCAAACCTCACAATTATTACGGTTGCGATTCTAAATATTAGTTATTCTTTGCTATCTTATGTATCGAGGTCACTGTCCAAAACTCTATAGGCTAACCTGGTACGTTGTTCCAAAATAAGTAATAACTAGGCCTACACCTTACCCGAACGTAGGCTATACATTATTATATTAAAGATATTCAATAATTATTGAACATACTCAATAATAACAATCATTTCATACAATGTAAAATATGGAATATTAATAAACGAAGCGGGTAATTAATCCGGGTCAATTTCTACCCCAGAAATCATAGCGCGCTTTTTATTTATGTATTCCGCGGCGCCCAGAAATAAGATATCGCACCAGGCCTGGTAAGTTATACGCTCTGTTGGGCACGACTCCAGCTGTACTTTTATCATGAATTTAGAGTTATGGCTCTATAATCAGCTGTCGTTTCAGATCATCAAGAAACTGAAGATTATTGAAGCACAATGCAAATGATGTGGAAATATCCGTGGAAATTTTCTGTTTCTGGCCATCGAGATAAGTAAGTTTAGCTGCTTAAATATAGGCCTGCCGCTTAGGCCTACTTTCACGCTGACTATTAGAAATAATAATTAGCCTACAGCAACAATTAGTATACTGTTTAAATAGAGTGTAGGCCTAAAAGGGAGGCAAGTTGGGCATCAAGGGTCCATGACAGCAATAAGATATTACTAAATATTAGACAGTATGGGAATTGTCAAAAATAACTGGGGGGGTAGACGTTGATTTATGTGCAAGTTTGGGTGTGAAATGTAGACTTTACGCTGATGGGATCCTAAGAATTAGTATACTGGGTTGAACCCCCAACCCCCGACAATTCATCACCCTGACAGATATTAGACACTCATTTTCATCATCATCATCATCAGTTCCTGACGCAGTCGTTTGGCGACTAAGGGTACGAATAAATTATCTCCATTGTCCTCGGTCATTTGTAAAGTCCATTGCTCTCCACTTCCTCGCCTATAGGGCTATAGGCCTAGTGTTATTCAAAGCGATGGTGAATAAGCTGGTCTCCCTGATGTGGCTTTTGTGGGCGCTGAGAAATTCTCGAAGATTTACGTTACATTACATTAGCCTACAATGTTATGTCCTCATTATTATTTATTCAGCTTAGTCTTGCTCTGCCTTTGTTTCCTTTTCGTTAGAATCTTCCATGTAGTGCTGTGCGTGGGATTCCGTCAACTGGCATTCTCTGTAGGCCTACATGTCCAAACCAACGAAATCTTCGATGAACGACTTTGTCTAGAAGAGTTGTTTGGATACCTAATGATTTTCTTTAAACGAATATTGATTCAAATCATTGACTTATAAATGTCATCGTTTCTTGTTTACTATAGTCTTTGAAATCTATGCGATCTGCCGCAGCCAACTATTTCTGCTGTAAGAATTCTCATCTTGCTTTCGCATTTTCCAACATAACGATCCGTAGGCCCCTATAATAGGAAAAGACCGTATGAGACTCAGATCACCAAACCATACTCTCCCACGGTCAGTGGCGTAACGAGGGGGGCATGGGGGGGCGGCCGCCCCCGGGCGCAGGACGGGGGCGCAAAATTAGGTCTGAAAATGTGTTTTTAAAAAAAGAAATCAGGTAAAAATAGGAAAATAGTTAAAAAACTTTTGTACGTGAGTCTTGGGGCGCGGGCAAAGGGGGCGCAAAATGGGATTTGACAAGTTTCTTGTTGAAAAACAGAGGAAAAAGCAAAAAAAAGGTCGTCAGAAATTTGGCGGAACTGAAAAAAATTTTCAGGAAATTCTTGCCCCCAGGCGCACGAACCCCTAGTTACGCCACTGCCCACGGTCCCACCCAAAGACAACTTTAATTTATTCCCAGGTCCTTATAAAAATATTTTCTAGTTTATTTTAAAATTTCCTAATTACTTTTAATTATCCATTATCACTCATGTTAGGATTTCTGCGTTTTTATCAGATTGATTTTCTCAATAAAACGAATATAGGCTACTATTAGGCCTACTTCCTCCTTCTACGCTCTACAATCCTCTCTAGTAGCATCTCTACCTCTTTCTCTCACCTTAAAACCCTCTTTTCTCTCGGAGTACCTCGCACTGGGAGCGCTTCTGAAAGGCTTATGCTATGAGAAGCGCTTTATAAATGATCAAATACAATACAATACAATACAAAACTAAATCGGTTGGATAGGCCTACTACTGAATATCTGACTCATCTGATCCTGTACCTTCCAATCCTCGACCTAAAAGACACGTACCCGCCTTAACATCTGCTGTGCCCTCTCTGATCCCCTGGAAACCGGACTCGGACCTCCCTCAGACTACTCTTTTGGACAACCCCTCTGACTAGACGCAGCGCTCGTGAATAAGCTAATGCCCTGCGCTTGGCTTTCAAGTGGCGCTTTAGAAGTTTGGAGATTACGATTACGATATCATTTATGCTCCGACGTTTACAAAGTGCGCAGTGCGGCTTCTTACGCCACCCGGTGCAGCGAAGGCTCGTGCTGATGCTGCCGCTGGTGGCTTTGGCAGAATAAGCGGTGGCGCCGTGCGAACGTAGCGTTGATCATCAGCGTCGTTGTGATCGTCGCATTTGGATTAAAATCGTTGCCGCCTGAAATAATGTCTTTGATCTGTCGGTCGCCGAAATCCTCCCTTCCAGGAAACGATGGGAGATAAGAACATCAGCGGAGGAAGGTCGAAGACGACGGGAACGACCGTCAACCAGAAGATGAAGATCCTTCGAAAGGTCGTCGGTGGTCTGCGCTCGTCCGTCGCTGGGTCTGGATCACAGAAACAGGATTCGGGAATGATCGAGGAGACGCTCCGATCAGAACACTTCCAAATAGGAAAGGTACGATCATCGACGCCATCCCAATTTTCCATCGGAATCGTTTCTGTTAAATTCTCCTTCTCAAGATTATTCGTCTGTGACTCGATCTCTAGGCTGTCTTTCTCGCTCGTTTGGCGACGCAGGCCGCTTTGCATGTGTTTAGGCTACGTGTGCGTTTGTGTGTGTGTGTGTGTGTGTGTGTGTGTGTGTGTGTGTGTGTGTGTGTGTGTGTGTGTGTGTGATGTGTGTGTGTGTGTGTGTGTGTGTGTGTGTGTGTGTGTGTGCGTGTGTGTGTGTGTGTGTGTGTGTGTGTGTGTGTGAGAGAGAGAGAGAGAGAGAGAGAGAGAGAGAGAGAGAGAGAGAGAGAGAGAGAGAGAGAGAGAGAGAGAGAGAGAGAGAGAGAGAGAGAGAGAGAGAGAGAGAGAGAGAGAGAGAGAGAGGTTTTGTGTATTGTCACTAGATGGAGCTATACTTGAGTGATACTGAAAATGGAAGTTTGCAAGATTGGACTAATTAATATGCAGTCAGGGCTCAGTGTGGGAGGGGCTGATCAGGAATTGGGGCAGGAGGAGGTAAGATGGGCTTTGCTCATCATAGTGTCAGCTGCAGACTGGACAAGCCAAGTGGTGTGACCAACCAACTGGAAAGGCTTGGGAAGGGAAGAGAGGGCAGTCCCTGTAAACATTATAAAGATTGCCATTTGATTCAGTTGTTGAAACCAACCTGCCAGCTTGATGTTGTGGAGGATACTGGATTGAAGGAAGCAGCACACACATGTATTGCAGGGACACAAGAAGAAAGGAAGTAAGCAGGAAGGAAAAAGGAGGAATGAATGAATGGAAAGGAAAAAGAAGGAAGGATAGACTGATGGAAAGATGGAAGAAATCCAAAGGGAGAAAAGGAGAAAGGAAAGATGGTTGCTTGGCTGGCTGGCTGGTTGGGTGCATGGGTGGATGGAAGGAAAGAAAGAAGAAACAGGAGAAAGGAAAGATGGGTGCTTGCCTGGCTGGCTGGTTGGGTGCATGGATGGATGGAAGGAAAGAAAGAAGAAAAAGGAGAAAGGAAAGATGGGTGCTTGCCTGGCTGGCTGGTTGGGTGCATGGATGGATGGAAGGAAAGAAAGAAGAAAAAGGAGAAAGGAAAGATGGCTGGTTGATTGGCTGGCTGGCTGTCTGGCTGGATGGATGGGAAGTAATTGAATCCATTTATTGCAGTATTTCCTAATATATAATAATATTTTATATGATAAAGAATTTGGTTTCAGGAAGGATCAGTCTATTAATTTTGCTATCCTCTAAGTATCTATGTTTTTTGTTTGTATCTGGACTTTTACAAATTGCAGCTACACCCTAGGAGTCTTCCTTGACGTATGAAAAGAATCTGAGACAGAAGTCATAGAGAAGGCACAGTATCATATAACTATTAATCATAGTGTAGTATTGGCTGTAGTATGTATCAATTAATAGAACATTCCAGGCACTTCTAAGATCTTAACCTGTTCCACTGCTTTCAACTAGTCTCTGACTCTTCTCTTATCTCTAGAATTGCACCCAAATTACATGGTGTTCCCAAGGTTATAATTTAGACTGTTAATGAGGTTATGAATTTCTCTATGACTTCTGCCCCTCAGATTCACATATATGATGATGATGATGATGATGATGATGATGATGATGATGATGATGATGATGATGATCATGATCATGATCATGATCATGATCATGATGATGATGATGATGATGATGATGATGATGATGATGATCATCATGATGATCATGATGACCATGATGATCATGATGATCAATGATGATGATCAATGATGATCAGTGATGATGATGATCAATGATAATGATGATGATGATGATAATTATAGTGTATATTGCTGAACTCCTGAGTGTTATACTCTTTTTGCAGATGATGCTTGTTTTTATTTCTGGTAACATCTAGCTTGATCTTCACTGTCATATGAATCTGGAATTATCTAAATTTTCAATGTGGTTTTATCAGTGAATATGAAAAAATCCCACTATTTTCGTTCCTGCGTTTGCTCAGTAGGCCTACTATTGACAAGCCGCAGGAATCTTGTCCTGCTGAAACCTGTAGTCCCTTAAATTATTAATCTCTGCCATTTATAGACTCCAACTGGTTCTGTTCATGTTTCGGCATCATTTGGATATCCTTCGTCCTTTGCTTTCGCCCTGCTTTGCTGATAATGCTACACATTACAATTATTATAAATAAATAGTGGAGATTATAGTGCCGTAATTCGTAGGCATGCAGTCGATGACTAGAAGCCACGATTCAGAAGCATGTGCCCGTTTGAATGGGCGCCACGCCATTTAGGGTCCCCGTGCACGGACCGGTTTTTTATAAGACTGCTTCGGATGAAACTACTGTACTGTGGTTTGTAGGACTAGTGTTATATGTTTTTCTGTTAGAGTCAAAGGCTCAGGGTGGGATGGGCTCAGGGTATGGGCTCAGGGTATAGAGTCAGGATTGGATGGGCTCAGGATATGGGCTCAGGGTATGGGCTCAGGGTATAGAGTCAGGATTGGATGGGCTCAGGATATGGGCTCAGGGTATGGGTTTAGGGTGGGATGGGCTCAGGGTATGGGTTTAAGGGTGGGATGGGCTCAGAGTATGGGCTCAGGGTGGGAGGGCTCAGGGTATGGGCTCAGGGTGGAATGGGCCAATTTTTGTTGAATTCCACAGATCCTTGTATTTGCACTTCATTGTTGCTCTGTTTGTTGACTATAATTGGCATTAAGATCAGTTATGAAACATTATTAATGCACAAAAATTAATAATATATTATGTTTAGTATTACATTTCCAATTTGAAGAATGAATTTTGTTAGCCTGTATACTCTGCCCACGGGCATTAGATGGGACCCATACAAGCTCTTTCCGGGTCCCTTATGGTTTTATGAGCTGTATTGACTCCATGCATGTGGGCATGCTGGCAGTGTATATGCAGAAATGTTTTCTTGTTATGACTTTGTTTAACACTGTGTCCAAACACCTTCCTCTCCTTATCAAACGTGTCTTCAAGATTTGGGGGGGGGTCGGTGGCGCGTTGGATAACAACTGGCGAAGAGTGGGAGAGGTACCGAGTTCGAGCCCCGTTAGGGCGGATTTGCTTTGTAGGCTGCTATTAGCGCCGTGTATTGCAGGCTGTCTGTTCTGTTAGTAGTTAACTAGTTAAGATTGTTTCAATTGCATAACATGTAAATGTACAGCGCAGTGCGTTTGTCAGGCGCTAAATTAAAGAAAAGATATTATTATATTATTATTATTCATCATATCAGTGTTTTGTAATTGGTAACATGCTGTTCCTTAGTTAGTATGAGTTATAACTCGTTAGGCCTACTACTTGGCTGTTTTCTTGTTCAGTTTTGTATAGTTACTGTAACATCTGACTATCATTGTAGTTGATTTGAAATCAGTATGTGAAAGTAAATGATTTTTTTAATGTAGAGTGGATTGTGAAATGGGAAATCTATCTGCTTGTGAATATAATAGGGCTGCGGATTTTAACGATTAATTAATCAATTAATCGTTAAAAATTTTAATCGATTAATTTTGGCTTGTTCGATTAATTTTCGATTAATTTTCTTACTTATTTTATTAGATCAACCGACCTATTTCCGGAATAAACAATATGGTGAACAGTATAATGTGAAACACCTGAGTGCAAACTTAAGCGATCATTTTGCATTTAAGGTAAATGCTGAGTGAAAAGTCGAAGATGGCGAAATTATTGAAGATTTTTGTAGATAGAAGGTAGTTACTACTGACAACATTTCTCAGTTTGACAATATGAACTATAGCATGTCGAATGATTGAAGGATTTTTGCAGTGTATACAGTCTAAACAGTTTTTCACGCTTTATATAATATGGACCAAATTAATCGAATTTAATCGATTAATCTCGATTAAAATTTGGAGATTAATCGATTAAAATTATTTTAATCAGTACCAGCCCTAGAATATACATGTTTTAGGGGTATGTATCACTTGTATGTATTTTTATGTCTGTATATATTTGTGTGTGAAATGTTTGTGAACACTAACTATACAAGAAGAGCAGTCCCTTGAGCTAGCCAGAGAGGCAGCCATGAGTATGAAGTGTTAGGGACTTCATTTTCTTAGCCTCGGCATATGAGGGTGGGTGGCGAGTCCTTTCCCTCGCTGTCTCATCTTCCCACTGACAGTGTATGGTCAGTGTACTCGTTATAAGCTGATTTGGTTAGATGTGCAGGTGAAGCAGAAATCTTGAACCAAATTGTGAATATATATGTATGTGTATGTAGCACATGTATGTATTTTTATGTTTGTATATATTTATGAGTGTATGAATGTATGTGAACACCTACTATAGCACCTTTTAAGTACCTCATAAAACTCTCATATGGGTATGTACCGGTATGTATATATATATATATATATATATATATATATATATGCAGATATATATGATATATATATATATACACATATATATATGGATGGAGGGAGGAGAGAGGGATGGAAGGAGGGACGGACGGACGGAGGGAGGGAGGGAGAGAGCAAAGGAGGGAGAGAGCAAGGAAGGGAGAGAGGGAGGGAGAGAGAAACATAGAGTAGGAGAGGGAGAGAGTGATACATAGAGAGACAGACAGAGAGACAGACAGAGAGAGAGAGAGACAGACAGAGACACACAGACAGACAGGTTTAAGCTTAAGGGATCCACTAGACTAATAGTGTCACCTATGTTCCCAATGACGAGTAGTTAGAGACATTTCATTCAGACTGTGGTCTCCACCCAGACACTGTGGCCTGTTCTGGTTATCAGACAGAATTGTTTGACTGACGGCCACATTGTTACTGGAAACCCCCTATCAGGTTTCGACCACACAGCACTTTGAAAAGTAATGTCTGCTAACAGACACTATAGTATGGGTAGAATGCTCACAGGCACTGTCTGGTATCAACAAACATTCAATGATTCGTGCTGCCTGTTTTGTCTGTTAGAGTTACAGCTGGTGACTGCAATGATAATGTCTGATGATTGGCCACAGTGATATGTCCTTCAGCTGGAAGCAGTTGATGTC
This sequence comes from Aporrectodea caliginosa, assembly GCA_020284085.1. Taxonomy (NCBI): domain Eukaryota; kingdom Metazoa; phylum Annelida; class Clitellata; order Crassiclitellata; family Lumbricidae; genus Aporrectodea; species Aporrectodea caliginosa. The sequence continues at coordinate 2,884,448 of JACEVL010000117.1, read as the reverse complement.
TTTGAGTTTTCTGGTTCCGTTAGTGTCTCATCCTTCCAGACATGACTTGTGTGCATAGGACTGTGGTTGGCCTTTTTGTCTGCAAACATTTGCAGTGCAATATTCACTCGTGGCTACTGGGCAAATAGTGCATAAATATATAACTAAGTAAGAAATGGAGCCTTTTCTACTCTGTCATAAATATATAGTATGTGTCTGTCCCGTAATTATGTGTTTGTTGGATTACAAACAGGTATATTGTATTTATATATATGTATATGCGATATATATTGTGTGCTCATCTTTGCTGTCTTTGTATGACATGTGGACGTGCCAACTGTGATGCTTGCATTCCTAGGAATGCATTTGTATGGGAGGAGGGAGGAGGTCACTCACACCTGTCTGTAGATTGATGGTAATGGCCTGTTTCTTCCCTCTGTGTCTACCAGTAACTGAGGCAAGGATAAAACTGAACATGTGCTTTGCTAATCCACGAGTGTGATTTAGAACCTGCTTGCTTTGACTGTTCCCAAGTGGCCATGCAATGGGCCACTTGTTTCTTGGATGGCACCTAAGAAATAGTATAGCCGTATTATAATGTATTGTATTATATATATAGTGTGATGTGTGTATTGCACTGTTTTTTTTGTGTATTAGCCATTTTATTTTAATTTTAGGCATCTCTTTTAATCTTTTAATGATTCTAATCTGTTAATGATTCTAATTGTTTAATCATTCTAATCATTTAATTTTTCTAATTTTTTAATCATTCTGATGTTTTAATCATTCTGATGTTTTAATCATTCTAATCTTTTATCATTGTAATCTTTTAATCGTTCTAATCTTTTAATCATTCTGATCTTTTAATCATTCTAATCCTTTAATCATTCTAGTCTTTTAGTCATTCTGATATTTTAATCATTTTAATCTTTTAATCATTCTAATCTCTTGTGGCACCATTATCATTATTATCTAAACAACAGTTGATGGAACACAGTAACCAATTTGCTAATGTTATCTGGAGAAATTGTAATCTTGCTCACAAGTGTGTATGTGATGAGCAGGTGCTTGTATTCAAACACCCAAAACATGCCACATACACTTACACACTCAATTGCTGATGCATGATGCACATGCACACACATCTTGATATTGTTATACTACTGGGTGAATGACAAATTACACTTGTTAGAAGGACTGGTATTTGCTCCAAGTCTTCCTGTTTTCCAGCCATGGGCGTATTGAAGGGGGGGTTGTGGGGTTCAAACCCCCCAAATAAGTTTCCGGAATTTGTTTATAGGCTTTACATGCGAAATACAAAAAACCTGAACTTTTCCAACAATCTTAAATGGAAACCCCCCCCCGATATCCTAAAACCACCCGAAATTTTTACGATAACAGTCGCACAGATGTTTTTTATCTATCTTTCCATCATCATCGTCATTGTTGCCACAGACCTACACTTGCAAACTTTATCCTTGTGAAGATTAACAGTTAAATCCAGTGTATCCATGCAGAACACTCTCATCATGGGGGAGGGGGGGCCTGATAGCGCATGCATTGGATAACACACTGGCATAGAGAGCGAGAGGTGCCGAGATCGAGCCCCGTAGTGATGACAGCTTTGTAAGCTGCTATTAGCGCCGTGTATTGCAGGCTGTCTGTTCTGTTAGTAGTTAAGATTTATGTCTTCTGTCATTTGTGTTCACGTGAATTGTTTCAATTGCATAACTGTACACTGTAACCGGTTGCGGTTTGTCAACCGGATTGTTTCAGTAAAGAATATTATTATTATTATTATCATTATGTAGCCTGCTTTCTGGTTTTCTTGGGTTGTTACATGTAGAATTCCGTGGCTTATTTGATTTTTCTGACGGATTTCTGTAAAAAATTTCCTTGGCCTATTTGATTATATTTTGTTGTATTTGATTTCCCCTTATCAGACTGCTGGGTCTTGTAGAATGACAATCGGCTGATGTCATGTGCATTTTGATAATAGTGGTATTTGAATCTTAAGATTAGGTTTGTAAGAAAGTGTGACCAATGCCTGTCTGATTACCATGAAAGGCGGCCACGCATTCTGGTTGTAGGCCACAGTTTGTCAATGCCTGGACAATTATTATGTACAACCTTCTGAGAACGACGTCTCAAGTACTCTCCTTTCAAGAATGGTGTTAAAGTCTCTGTCAGCAGGAGATCTCTGTCTCTCTCTTGCTGTCTCTTACTATCTCTCTGTCTGTCTCTGTCTGTCTGTCTCTGTCTGTCTGCCGGTCTCTGTCTGTCTATCTGTCTCTGTCTGTCTGTTTGTCTCTCTCTGTCTCTCGCTCTGTCTCTCGCTCTCACTATCTGACTCTGTGTATATGTCTGTCTCTGTCTACCTGTATCTCTCTCTGTTTGCCTGTCTCTGCATGTCTGTCTCTGCCAGTCTCCGTCTGTCTGTCTCTGTCTGTTTGTCTGTCTGTATCTAATCTATCTCTCTGTCTATCTCTCTATCTATCTCTTTATCTGTGTCTATCTGTATATGTCTCTGTCTCTCTCTGTCTCTATATGTCTCTCTGTTGGATGTCTGTCTGTCTGTCTGTCTGCCTGCCTGTCTGTCTGTCTGTCTGTCTGTCAGTCTTTCTTTCTCTCTATCTGCACATACGCACCAATGGATTGCTCTCCATGACTGACCTATAATGCTGTGTAATGCTAGTGTTCTAACTACACTGTTAGCAATGTATACCCTGTGTCAGACAGACATGTAGATGGACTAACATTTGTGTAGGCTGCACTACCAGTCACTGAATTAGAGGTCAGGTCAGGAGGAGTCTGTGTTAGAGACACCAGGATGTTTCCACTGAGTCGTGGCTGGTGACAGTGTCCTCCGTGGATGGGTCAAAAGCAGAGAATAGTTTCTTCTTGATTAGTTGATGCAGTCGCGCTTTGGAATTTGGAACAGTTGTCGCAACTGTTCAATTCTCCTCATAGAATTTCTTCTGCTGATTGTCATTGATACAAGACACAGACTATGTGATTGTGAGATCTCTTCTCCCGCAGATGATACAATGTATGCAATTGTTCTGGCTTTTGTACAGTGCCTTGTAAAAACTTCTCAAAGCTTCTTGAAATGTATGAACAGCTGCGTGATGAAACTAAATCACATTCAGTCTTTGCCTATAAGACATTTTGTCCTCACCATGCAGCTGCGAGTCTGAAATTTATTATCAACTGTATAGAAAAGTGAAGTCAGTACTTTGTGGGGAGCACCAGTGCTGTCCAACATGCGGCCCACGGGTCGCATGCGGCCCGCGGGCTGATTGTAAGCAACTCGCAGGAGCTCGCTAATTTTTTGCAATTTGTGTAATAATGAAGTAAAAGACTTAAGTCACTGGCCCACTTGTGTAGCTATTCGTTCATAGCTTGGCTTTGTTTGGCATTGAACTATTATAACCATAACCATAACCATAAATTTTATTGAACCCAAGTATAAAACAATGAAAAGCAAGTACAAAAGAGAAAAAACACAGACAAGCAACAAGGGGATCAATAGGACTACGACCCTAAAGGACCTAGGTCCCGCTAATGGGCCACCTGTAACAAAAGCAAATTTTTTTGGCAGAACAATTGCAACACAAGTATGAGATATAACATAATAATTCTTAACTAGTTAACTAAAACTGATAAATTTAATGAGCACTTTAAAGCATGCCATACATGGCAAACATACATGCAATTATTCATTATGATTATTCCATAATAAATTTCAATACAGTTAATAATTTTCAATAAATTTTAGTCGTTGCTTTCGAGTTTACTGGTGCGGCCCTTGGCTTCAAGAATAATTTCTTCGGTGGATCACGGTGTCAAAAAGGTTGGACAGCACTGCTCAGTGATCAAGTATGAGTGGAAGCGGGGCATAATGAAGCTGACACATGTAGGATGGACAAGACTTGAATGGTTAAATAAGTGGAGGTGTATGATGGAAACCAACGGGCAGTGAGCCTTCCACTTATGGAAGGGAGGATAAGAACAAAGTGCTGCTGTAATACCTGCTGGGATAACTGAGATAACATTAGTGTCCATTTCAATCGCAGTTGGGCGGTGAATATGATTTTTCTTTAATTTTTACCATGAAACCATTCTGAGACTTTTCCCCAGATCATATCAACAGTTTAACGATGTCTTATGGAAACAAATCCTGTTGATGTCAGCAGAAATCATTTTCAACAGTTCTCACTGTTCATATGGCATATTAAACACAGGCACACAGCCTGAAAATTTCCCAGAAAATCTTCGAAATGATATCATAGTTCAGATTTCACAGACAATATTAAATTCTAGTCTGTGATTTGAAAACCGTTTAGCACCGAATAACGATCAGCTGGCAAACGACAAAAATCATTACAAATGATCGAATCAGACTCAATCACTGTGATCTATGCCGGCGTCTTAATCTGGCCGCTGATTGATTTTGTGCTTTGGCAAAAACAATATTCAGCTTGGAGTGGCTAATTGAAATCTAAATTTCAAATTAGGCAGTCTGCACGCCTCCTAGGTGCACCATGATCAACAGACCCCTAAATCAATCCAATGGACAGTTATCGCAGAACCCGAAAGGGTTGAACCTCGATTTATATTGAAATAATTATGTTTTAAGTAATTTATAGCAGTTTTTATTATGTAATTTTGCTAATGTAATTGTATTGATGCTGTTAATTAAATCTTACCAGACAGTCACTTTGTCTGTGGTCTTCTGTACGGTTCTGCCTCTCTGCCTGCCTGTTTTTCTGTCTGTTTGTCTGTCTCTGTCTGTCTGTGTCTCTCATCCCTAGAAATCATATTTTTATATTTTTTTTATAGTTTATTACTATGCATGTATTAAGGCATGTATCTAATGACCAAGAATCAATCGATGATGCAGAGCAATTGTGAGGGAAAGAAGAATTCTCAAGGTTCCTACACAGTGACTGTCTCTGGGAGGCCAATTATGATATGATCATTTCTCAAACCCATACTCTCCTCGTCACAGGGTGACCCTCTAACCAAGTGGCTACGCAGGCTGAAGCCTGGTTCCTTAGCTCAGGCTCTTTGAACAAGTGTGTGGATGTTTTCAGACCTTAGCTGTGGTATTTCATGGGAACCTAAGTTGCCTGCTGATAAGCCATAGTCATTATTTGGCTGTCAGTTGTCACAGCTATGGACAGAGTTCTTGGAAGAGATCGACAGGTGGTCTTTGAGGAATCTGTAGCTGCCAGAAGTCAACCAGGATGCAAAACAATGACACAGAAAGTGACATAGAGGCAGAAAGAGAGAGGCAGAGAGAGAGAGAGAGAGAGAGAGAGAGAGAGAGAGACAGACAGGCAGAGGGGAGAAACCATGGGCGATATAAAAATGTGATCGATCATTTGCAAGTGACAGATCGTCAAAACACGGAGATCAGTGGAAAAGATTTTTATAGAAAATAAGTGAATTTTGCTGAATCCAGCACAGGAAGCCAGTGCAGTAATGTCAGATTTACAAACTGCTTGTGTAGTGTTCTTTGTAAGATGTTTGGTGTTGTAGTTGAAACCAAACGTTTCTATAAGAATATTTATTGAAATTTAAAGGTAACTGATATAGCATTGGCACAATACCTTTACAAGGAACTGTAAAACTTACCGTTTGACTTTCATGTCCAGTGTATTTGTGGTCAAGTAATGACCATGGAGACTGGATATGGCCAGTGATGATGGAGGTGATGATTACAGAGATGGTGACAGTGATGGTGGTGGTGGTGATGATCCCATTGTGTTGTTGTAACTGACAAACTGACAAACTTTTTATTTCCAGAAGCACAATGCATAACAATTTACAACAATTATAACTTGACTATTACATATCGGCACATTGGCTTTTAAAGGAACTGTAAAACTTACCGTTTGACCTTCATGTTCAGTTCATTTGTGGTCAAGTAAATCAGTTGAAAAGAAAGAAAAGTTCATCAACTCAATAATGTTCTTAATAATAACATTGCAATTTTCAAAGAAGATGTAAAAAATTCAACAAGTGACAATTCATTGTTGAGCCTTGCATTGTTTAAGGAGCTAGTGTCCCATATCTGGGCTGCACCTGTTGTGGTGTTTGCAGTTCAGCAGAAACAGCCTTCTCACTCCATGTCTACATACTTAACTTTAATATCTCTTGAGCACAGCACAAAAGCTTCTGATAGGCGCTGTGGACCCATAAAAATGTCTGATTGCATAACATTAAATTGTCTGGTGTCTGATGAGTCTCTCTTAACGTGGCACTATTTAAGTTTGCTACTACAATTACAATACTTACATCAAGTATTTCAACCTGCTAAAACCTGGAATTTTTTTGATGAATGGAAATGTATATGGATGGGTCAAGGAAGCAACACACTTTCATATATTATTAATACAGGGTTGTCACAGATCTTGGAAACCTGGAAAGTCATGGAATTAGACTTTGAAAAATTTAAGACCTGGAAAACCTGGAAAAACAGGTGTTTTCCAAAAAGTCATGGAATTTGAAAATAGTTAGGTCATGGAAAGTCATGGAAAAATCATTAAAACAAACAGATATATATCTAATCATATTTTTAAATTTTGATAAATATTACATCGATAAAACAATTAGAAAGTAGGTCTTTTTTGTCTAAAATAAGTCATAAAAGTCATGGAAAAGGTCATGGAAAGTCATGGATTTTTGTTTATTAACCTTGTGGCAACCCTGTTGTTATAAGCTCACTTGGCATCACACTTTTATAGGCATGATGTCCAGATGGTCTTATAAGAACGTCAAGCTTAATCTCTAACAAAAGTAACAATTCATGAACACGTATACGCATGCGCAGTAGCATACAGTTAAATTGCTAATCGAGTAGAGTTACAATTAACAACAGCTAATCAATTAGCAATTAGAATCAGGCATAGATTTCAGTAATTCGTACATTTGCTTCGTCAATTTGTCAAATGTAACTAAGCAAGTTACAGCAGCAAGTTAATGTAGTCTCTTTAGCTTGCATGGTTTTGCTTGTTGGCATACGATATCGTTTGGCTGAAACTCTTGTTAGATTTACGAAACTTTCAGTTTACACTGAGAAATTGGTGGCATTGACTGAATCAAGTAGTTTGACACAGCAGTTGTTAACTCGTTCTTAACATAAGCAGTCCCTTTAGCGTTCAAAAATTTTCTAATCGATTGGAATCAGCTTCCCAATGCTAATCCAAATAAGCCCTGGCGGGGATTTGAACCCCCGACCTTACGACAGTCCACCGCGCTAACCACACTATCGAGCACTCCCATCTTAACTTACTGTACTTATAATTAGAATTAGCTGTTTATCTGATCGATTAGCTAATCGATTAGAATTAGAATTAGCAAGTTTATCTGATCGATTAGTTAACCATTAGAATGAATTAGCCTTGTGGATCAAACCTGAACAAACAAGTTTGGAGAAGACTACATGGTCGACCTATTACTAGGGACGTGGACGTGGATCTGCATGCCAGACGTACCATATCAACCTTCATACAACGACACGGGCAGCTTGGAAGAATGTCCACTACAAGGCGCAGATACAAAAATGGGCGGAAAGCGCTTTCTAATGTGTAAATTAGGCGCTTGAAGCCAGCAATCCATGCTCCCTAGTTGACAAGCAGTGCCACACCAGAAATATTCTGATGCTAGCATACATAACCCAAGCCCAACTTACCAAGTGCCCACACACGCATATTATGCAAAGATAGATACAACAGGCGTGTAATATGCAATGTGCTCGAACTCTATATCTTCCTTTATGAAACGCCTCAAAACTCACTATTTCTTATTTGGTTTCAAACATCTGGGTATCTAACCGCTCTTCAAATGGCGACTGACTAACCGCGCCTCAAATTCGCATTTCTGTGGCCCATGGGGCGTATTTAGGGGTGGTTTTACGGGTTCACCCCCGACCCAAAATAAGTTTCCGAAAAAACGATGTATATGCTTTTACATGCGAAATAGCAAACAACCTGAACTTTTGCGACCATTTTCAATGGAAAACCCCGAAATCTTAAAACCCCTTCGAAATTTTTTTTATGGCTACGCCCATGTTGTGGCCGGTGTTGTATGTTGAGAAGTTCGACCGCTCCATCGGTATCTGCTTTAAACTGACCAGGCGGCCAAGATGCAGCTTCAACTGATATCCTTTACTAGCTCCATGATACTTCTCAGCATTTGCGCGCGTAAAAATCTGCAACAATATATAATCTATAGAAATGATAATAATTAGGCCTATAGTAATTCCTAAGGGGCTTAAAGAGTTCTCGAAATCAGGATTTATCAGCAGACTGTCACATCGTGATCGTAAGTACAGGGCGACCAATCAGACTCTGCCATGGTGTATTTACATTTCACAGCGATCCGTCTTCTGCCCTCTCACATCACAGACCTTTTGCCCGTCAAATTCTGCCTCTGATTTTCTATGAGGAAACGCTGGACGTAAAACATTGACGTTAGAAATTGATGTCAAATATACTATATTATTATTACCGTAACCATGGATATACATGTAAGAAACTGCTTCCTGCATCCCACTCAGATGCCTTTTCCCCAACCAACATTGTACACCCTATTTTCTTAGGGTCAGGCCACATAACTTTAACCTTCCTGACAAAGACTCACGAAATTTTATATATCGTATGTTATTCCTGCACTCTTACTGAGTAATTAGGCCTACTTCATACTATACTATACTATTCTATACTATCTAGGTTTTTTCTATGTACACATATACATTGTTATGTCTGTGGTTAACACAATAAACGAATAGGCCCTATATGCTGTAGCGGCGCCAGGATTTCAGGTTTGGGGGGCTAAAACCCCACTTCCTTCCCTTTCTCCCCTCCTCTCTGGCATTGGCAGTGATTTTCCACTTTTGTTTGGGGGCTGAGCCGCCGATAGGGGGGGGGGCTTCAGCCCACCCTAGCCCCATGCTGGCGCCGCCACTGCCTATATGAAATGACGTCACTGGTTAACATTATATGTTTGCATCAGAAATATGGCTGTTGCTTTATCCAGGTTTATTATATCTATGACCGTAACCTAGCAAAGATACTGGATATTCATTATGTCATCATTATGTCGTCCCATAGGGGCCCCAGGGCCTAAGTGCATGCGCAGAAGTGCGTCATCAGCACTCATTAGTGCGTCTATTAGCGTGGATGATGAAAGTCGTGTGCTGGCGAGCTCTGTTGATGTGTTACTCGCTAGATGTCGTAAACATCGCAGGAGTGCATTTGGAAACGAGTCACTTTGTCTAGGTGTACGATTGTCCTCTTAGCCATCATTCCGACTTACTTTCGAACGGTTTACAACGGTAGCTGTCGCCGTGTCTAGCCGGATGTTGAATTAGCAGTTCCGGATAATGGACTTCCGCTCCGACGGCTTACCTTTAATTCGAAGTTGTTACAGGTCGCTTTTGTCTTATTGCTTCTGGCCCTTGCTTCCGTGGGCGCACGTCGTACTAGAGCACGCACTAATGTTCACGGCGATGCAGAAAGATCAACGGCAATACATTGTGTCTGATAGTAGAGCCTATGTGATCAGTGCAAGAATCGCAGTTATGAGGTCATTGAAGATTGTTATTATAAAAACGGACATTGTGGTACACAATCACACATTTTATGAGCTGAACTTATTACAAATATTATTGTCTGACTGCGTAGGACGCAGTGATTTACTTCATCTGCAGCAGACAGTTTATGTAGCCCCACACGAGCTGGTCACACTTTATTTCAAAGCGCGTAGGCGATTGCGAGGTGGCGCTGCATGCACATATTACTTTAGCGCATGTATATTTTGGATCCATCTGTAGAAGCCCCAGGAGCCATGCTTTCACGAATCCGCTGAACAAATAAAGGAAATTGGCGCGCAAACAGTCGCGCAGACGATCGACCGCACAGCGAATCAAATGTTTCGTCTTGCGTTGCCAAGCATCTATCACCGGAAACCGCTAAATGTTCCCCTAAAACGCCCAGTTCGAATTAATGCGTATCGACGGTACGGGCGCAGTATACGCGTGGCGTTAATTCTTCCGCCGCCACCAACCACGCAAACCTCTATCTACAGGGTGGGCCATTAAAAACGAGAACATCGCGCTCAATCTAAATTATTTTTTTGCCGAAAAATTGTTTCTTGTAAAAATGCAAGTAATTTGTTGAGCAATGTTGTAAGTTTATGCTGTGTGTCCGCCTCGGTTCTCAACAATTTGTTATAAACATTTGCGCCACTCGATCGCTGATACTTCTGTCTATCGTCTAAATCACTTAGACATTTTTCGCCACTCTTCATCAATGGCCAGCTTCAGTTGTTTATTGCTGTAAACTTTCGACGCAGGTAGACTTTTTGTGGGAAGGCACCCAAAATAGCTTAGTCTACCGGGTTTTGGTCTGGCCTATTTGGGGGCGACGTGCCTGGTTCGCTGAAAGTTATATTCTCCGGCTGATGAAGGAAGTTGGTAGTGTTTCTTGCTGTAGGCCTAGCCTATGTGGACTCATTGTAGAGACGATCCATTCTGCAAACGTTTTGATGTACAGCCTTCGTTTATCACCTGCAGCACCACACGTCTGAATAAACTTTCAGTTGTAGGCCTAAAACTTGCTTCACAATACGTCGCACTGTCAATCGAGACATATCAGTATCTCTTTTAATTTCCCGCGGAGTTTTGTGACTATGGGGGTCGTCATCTTGACGGCAAATCAACTCACGCGCTGAATGTTCAGTCTTGTTCTCACAGACTTAGGGCGACCGTTTCCTTCCTTGTACCACCTGTATCAATTTGTTTAATAAGTCCGCTGATGCATGCAAAGCTCCATGTCTTATTCGGAATTTTTCATAATTCGCAGAGCACCTCAGTGCTTTTCAATTCCCAAGTATTTAAAAAGAATGCGATCATCTGTTGTTAATCTTGTCATTTTAAAATATCGTTGATCTAACTGAAAATTTTAGGATGAATACTGTAAGTTGACGAAATAACTGACTTATGGTTTGATTTGGTAAGTATATGTACATCTCATTTAGGTATTCATAATTTACTCAAAACAGAATTTGATATTGTATTAAACACGATTGGTCGCGATCTTCTCATTTTTAATGGCCCACCCTGTAGAAATGTTGGATTATTCGCGGGATAAAGTTGTCGATGTGATGCGGTCCGCGCATGTATCGTCTCCACGCCTATAAATATACGTCACTCGGCGCTGCGCAGCCATTGGAGAACTTTCTTGGCATCGGAATCGGTTCGGCTGTATAATGCATTCCGTATAGTTTTTATTGTTACAAGACGCGAACACTTTGGAAACCTTGATTGTACAAGAGTGCATACGGCAGCTGATGTAAGTGGCAGCTTTTTGTGAGTAAGTCTAGCGCCGAACTCGCTGTAATCGATTTTTGAGGATATGACGAAGGCATTGATTAGAGTAATAATGTAAGAAACTGGGACCCGCTGTGTTCACTGTCAATTCGTGAAGGCTTTGCACATCATCTGAGAGTGGAACAGAAAGTAAGTCCACTATTATACAATATACATCTTACGTAATCGGTGTGAACAAATCAGGTAGAACTATACTTACATAAATTAGAATTTTTGTTAAGTGATTTTTACTCTTAGTTTTCGTTTTATGGCGACATCTAAGTTGTGTGAAAATAAGAAATTAATAAATTAAAATTAAAATTAATAATAATAATAATAATAATAATAATAATAATAATAATGATAATAATAATGATAATGATAATGATAATGATAATGATAATGATAATGATAATGATAATGATAATGATAATGATAATGATAATGATAATGATAATGATAATGATTATGATAATAATATACTAAGGCACAGATTGTAATAAATAAAAAATAATATTTATATATCGCTTACAGAATTTGAAATCTTTCGAACAGCACTTCCCCATGGCTTCAGTTAGGCAGTAATTCGAACATCTAATAAAGTCAAGTAGGCTAATCAATTAACGGCATTCAATCAATGATGAGTTTGATTGGATCAATTCCAGATCAGGTGAATCATATCAAGTTACCTGTTTGTCTTAGACTATTTACAAACTCAATTGTGTGCCTTAGACACTTTCAGTCTGACTGAAAACGAATTCTTCGGTTTACAGTCAGAAGCAATGTAGCCTACAAAACTAAATTAAAACTAAAACTGAAAAAAATCGGAGAAGACAAAAATAAATACAATCAGTTGAATTAAATTAATTATGATTGGAATTCGTCATTGCAATTTTAAGACATGCATATAATCAAGAACTGGCAAGACGAGAAATAGGGCCTCCCACCAACCAAAGAGGGAGCTCTTTAAAATGTCCACGAAATTTCAGACCAGAGATGGCTAACCTAAAGTGGCACGCGCTCAAATTTTTTGGGTACATGGAATTTGGAGCGTCCCCAAAATTTGAAACTTAGAAATACAGAATCACTTTAGGAATCTACATATTCTTCTATTAAGGACTTTATTGTGACACCATTGTGAAACCATCTTTGAAATAGTGTCTTATAGTTAATTTTTTACGCTTTGTCAATCAAAACCTGCATGAGAAAAACAATTTTAAACTGCAAAATTGCGAGGGGCACGCGACGGTAGGATATTCTTTAACATGTTTTAGCGGTATTTTGGCACGCACCTTAAAAAGTTTCGCCATCTCTGTTGCAGACCCTTCTCGTAAACACGAAGTACGCCCATTTCTGATTTCCTTTCAGATATACAGTTCAATTGACATCTGATATAGCATTATTTTGCATTTTTCTTAAACCATTCTTCCTGTGTGTGGCAGGGCCTGAAATAGTTTTTTGACACAAAAAGTGTGAAGTTGACAATATCGCACGTGCAGTTGACTTGTCTCAAGTGTGCCGTACGCCAAATGAACTTCTTAGAGATGAGCTCAAGTCAACCACACACATGAGATTCCATTCTAATCTCTGAATTATTATTCTACTTACCGGTTCAAGCACAGTGTGACATTTTGAGGCAGAGTGAGCTGCTGACATTTCTGAGTAGGACTATTATTAGGTACTGGAGTGTGGCCACTCTTTGTCCGTGTTCCAGCAGTTACTGTAAGAGTCTGCTGAGATCTACTACCGTCGTCATTGTCGGCTTTGGCGTCAGTCTCGATGCTTCGAGGGTCAGACAAACAACCCTTATTGTGCCAGTCTGTTGCACGTGTTATTATCCCTAGTCAAACGGGTTTGTACAACACTAAATCTCGTGTGGGAGCATGCATACCCGGGATACCCCTATCCCTATCTGTTAATTTGTGTTTACAGTGTCGGACTCACATTGAACCTGGCTATCACTGTGTGCTACAGAGTGCTATCAACCTATAGACTTCCAAATAGCCTGTATATATCCCGTTTATTAATATCTGTTTCCATATGCTGGACTCCCACTGGCGATATCCAGGCATTTGTTCATGCATAGTTCTTCCTCTTAGCAAACACCCCGGTTGAATCACATCTACCTCACACCACCGATACCACAGAGCAGCTGTCGAGCTGGCATTCCAAGGGTCAAAGTAAGATTGCCAAATACGAAATCCTGCCAGCCTATACCAGTTCTTGCCTTTGACCTTTTAAACACTTGATCCTTTCAATCAGTATTCAGTAGGAATTGGCGTTCGCTTCTGAGTAGCTTCTTGAAGAGGCGCTATATAAATGCTCTGAATGAAATGGAAAGCCTAGGTCGCCATCGAACCAGGGTTTCTGCAGACTCAATGTAGACTTCTTTTCTTTTCCAACATGCCGCAACAACATTCCAACGCTTGAACGCTATCGCTTTCGGGCAATGTTTGAAGAATGAGATATCTGCGAAAACTAGCTTTCCTTAGCTGTGGGTCAAGAAAGCGATTGCAAAAATCTTCGCATATTATTCGCCAGATAGCACTATAATTATTGTCTATAGATTATATTTACGGTTATACCTGGTATCTCAAAAGCAAGCAGTAGTGCAATTTAACCTACACAGAAGCAGTGGCGGCGTAGGCTAAGCTGTACAATTTCAGCAGGTCTCGTGTGGGAGCATGCATACCCCTATCCCTATCTGTTAATTTGTGTTTACAGTGTCCGACTCCCTCTGAACCTGGCTATCGCTGTGTGCTACAGAGTGCTATCAAGCTATAGACTCCCAAGTAGCTTGTATATCCAGATTTGTTATTATATGTTTCCATGCTGGACTCGCACTAGTGATATCCAGGCATTTGTTCGTGGTTCTTCTTCTTGGCAAATCACACCTGCCTCATATCGCCGATGCGATGCACAGGAGCAGCGGTCAAGCTGGTATCCCAAGGGTTAAAGGACGGTTGCCAAAATACGAAATCCTGCCAGTGCCAGCCTCGTATACCAGTTCGTCCATTTGACCTTTTATACACTTGATCCTTTCAATCAGTAGGGATTGGCGTTCATGGAAAGCCTAGGTCACCATCTATCCAGGGTTTCTGGAGACCAAATGGAGACTTCTTTTCTTTTCCAACATGTCGCAACAACAATCCAGCCCTTCAACGCTATGGCTTTCGGGCAATGTTTGAAGAATGAGATATCTGAGAAAACTAGCTTTCCTTATATCTGTGGGTCAAGACAGCAACTGCAAAAACCTTCGCATATTATTCGTCAGATAGCGCTGGGGATGACGTAATTGCAAAAGATGTTCTCGTAATAGTCGCCAGAGTATGTCGATGCCAAAACACGCATGCGTCGAAGCGCACTATAATTATTGTCTATAGATTATATTTACGGTTATACCTGGTTTCTCAAAAGCAAGCAGTAGTGCAATTTAACCTACACAGAAGCAGTGGCGGCGTAGGCTAAGCTGTACAATTTCAGCAGGTCGCGTCAGGGTCATTAAGTTATTCAGCAGGTTGGAGAAATTAATGTTTGAGTTTATGTATTTTTGAAGAATTCTTCATTCATTCATTCATTCATTCATTCATTCCAAAAATTTATATAGCGCCCGTCAAGATTCCTACTCAGAGGCGCTTCCTGCGTTATTCTAAATGATAAAATAATAATAATATCTTTTCTTTAATAAGCGCCTGACAAACGCACTGCGCTGTACATTTACATGTTATGCAATTTAAATCTTAACTACTAACAGAACAGACAGCCTGCAATACACGGCGCTAATAGCAGCCTACAAAGCATATCCGCCCAACGGGGGCTCGAACTCGGTACCTCTCGCTCTCTGTGCCAGATGTTATCCAATGCGCTATCGGGCCCCCCATGATGCTAGAGTCAATATGTTGCAGCGCCTCATTGTTATTTATTTACTTCTTTGCTAATGTGTGTAACATTGACGCAACTCGTAGAACTAAACAACTGAAATCGGTTAGTTTCGCGAACTAATCGACGACACAATATTAGGCTAGGCCCTATATTTATTTCCACAAATTTCTGACGCAAAGGCGGCAAAGAATACTTAAGCATTTCAATTTTTACAACGTAGACCTCTATTGACATACTAGATAAAACATAAAAAGTCGTTTAGACCTAATAATTGCACTAGTAATCTTATGAGACAGATGCTGATGTTTTAAATATAAAGAAGATATTAACAATTCCAAAGAATTTACACAGCAGTAGGCTATGTAGTAAGTAGGCAGGTCATATAAGGCTGGTCAAGAGTCAAATAAGGTCAAATGACCTACCGTGACCCATGGTATAGCGCCGCCACTCCACAGAAGCATGAAAGTGTAGGATGATGTAAGACACATTATACATAATTTTTCATTCCAATTATCCTGTAGTCATTTATACACATGTTCATGTTATCTCGTATATCCGTGGATAAAGCAACGTGCATTTATAATCAGGACACTCAATGTGGCGCATTTTTGGTACCTCGAAAAAGCACAGTACCCATGAATATATATATATATATATATATATATATATGTATATATATATATGTATATGTATGTGTATATGTATGTGTATATGTATGTGTGTATGTATGTATATAATATTATAGAATAAGGAACCTTGGGATATAGGCAAACAAACTTATAAGTGGTTGTGCTTGTTCCGAATAACATCCCAAGTGTCGTCTGTTTGACATGTCAAACATGTCAAACATCTGAGAGCCTATTACTCCGTCTCCTTCCTCGTCTTGTCCTTTATCACCCGTCCCTTATCTCTCCGGGGCTTGGGATTTGGGGCTTGGGGCCTGCCACGGGCGTCGTCATATACTCCTACTTTTTGTCAGTTTATTCAGAAAGCAACATTAAGGATGAAAGTCCAGTGGTAGATCCATTCCAGTGGTAGATTCAGTCGTGGTAGATCCAGTCCAGTGGTAAACCGTTCGACGAGTGACTTTTCGGTAAGAAACAATTAATATCGATATCGAAGCAAGGTCAGTATATAAAGTTGAATCTGAGGGGCAAAGGGGCAAAGCAAGTGTGAGCGAAGGACTATATAAGTCAAGATCCCTACACAGTAGCCTTCTCAGAGGAGGAGTCTCGATGATGATGATGATGATGATGATGATGATAATGATCGTGATGACATGGAGTATTTAGGGGTGGTTCAAACCTGCAAAATAAGTTTCCTACAAAATTTATTATGCTTTTACATGCGAAATACCAAAAAACATTAATTTTTGCGACCATCTCCGATGGAAACCCCCCAAATCTTAAACCCCTCCATAATTTCTTTCTGGCTACACCCCTGGATGATGATGATGATGTTGATGATGATGATGATGATGACGATGATGATGATGATGATGATGATGATGATGATGATGATGATGATGATGATGATGATGATGATGATGATGATGATGATGATGATGATGATGATGATGATGATGATGATGATGACGATGATGACGACGACGACGAGACGACGGCGACGATGATGATGATGAAACCGACAATTTCTACAGCGCCGTAACACAGCACTTGCCGTTACAAGGTCGCCTTTAAAAAGTCAAACGTCGGTCAGGTCAGGCTACGCTCTAGAGAAGCAGTAAGTCTTGAGACTAGACTTCTAGACTTGAAAGCATCAGCTGAAGTTGAACCCAATCTTTCCGCGTTGCAGGCCGACCGCTCTAGCCATCGACGTGGAGCACCGTTCAGTTGTAGATCAGGTGAATCCAGGCATAAAGCCTACGTATATACCGCCATTTTACTGCTATGTCTCAGAACCGTTCGTGTTGTTGTTTACCAGTGCGGGGCTGTGGGAAGACTGTTTCCCGTGAACAGTCAGATCGTGTTCAGCATAACACATTTAGGGTTTTTCTCATTAATGTCACGATCGTCATCGTCGTCGTCATCATCATCATCATCGTTATCATCATCATCGCCAGTACCTGACGCCGGCCATTTGGCAGCGATGGGTACGAAAGACGACCTGCTTTGTCCTCGTTCATTTTCTCATTCGATTGCAGACCTAACACTACAAACATGGAACCAGAACGTTCGTGTAAATCGTTTTATTGAAGCAAGGTCGTTTTCACTGACTGCGTTTCAAACCCTGTAGGAATGTAAGAGAGGAGCAGACGATATGCCTCTGTGCCGCCCCAATTGCGATCTTCAAGTTGTATTGTAAACAATTACTTACGCATGCGCAATAATCTATGCCGCCAATCCAGAGGCGGCCGGGGTTTAAACTCCGCCATGGACAATGGGGTTGACCTCTGTAAAGGTTTACGATTAAATATATATAGTTAACTGAGTATACTACTGGTACAACGATCGGGCGGCGGAGAAGAAGACTTCTTATGCCGAGACTAAGAAAAATGAAGTCGTTACAGATCGTGCCCATGGCTGCCTATAGAGGTTAGCATAAGGAGGAAATGCTCTTCTTCTCCTCCTCTTCCTTTTCTTCCACCAACTCCTCTTCCTCCTTCTCCTTCTCTTCTTCCACCTACTCCTCTTCCTCCTTCTCCTACTCTTCCACCTATACTTCTCCTTTTTTCCTCTTCTTTGACCTACACCTTCTCTTCTTCCACGTACTCCTCTTCCTCTTCTTTCACCTAATCCTATTCCTTCTCGTTTTCCGTGTTTTACACCTACTCATCCTTCTCTTCCTCTCCTTCCACCTACTCGTCTTCCTCCTCTTCCACTTCTTCCACGTACTCCTCTTCCTTCTCCTTCTCCTAATCCTTACTTTTGCACGAATGTATACTGCGTTTTAGGCCTACAGCTTCTTTCGAATTCATTAGACTCACGGAATAGACGTGAGCCTTCTTTAAATTCGGAATATTGTCCGCTGACAGAGTTTGAGGACTTATCCATGTCAGTTTTCCTCCTTAACACATAATGAAATCCACATCAAATTCAGACCTAACTTAATCTGCATTTTTTACGAGCTTTCTGGGATTCTATCCCTCACCCATCATCCGCCGCTGCGCTAACAGTAATAGTTTCACTTGTTGGACTGAAATTCCATTGTAATTGATCAGCCTCTGTACATAACAGCTCAGCATCTACTTGAGCCTGCATCGAAATTTGCCTATAGGCATCGCAACGGGCTATTGACCCAATTGGCTCCTATGGCCTGTGATGTATCAGCCGTAACTAATTAGCAACCTGAGAATGCATCAGTTTAAGTTTTACTTGAAAGCAGGTAAGTGAACAGGTGCATTGAATTAACGTTAACACTCACTTATTAAGTTATTACCTTATCAATGATCATTTGCTACTAAGTAGAGAATTAAACCGACTTCTTCGTAGATGCACTCTCTGTTGGCGAACTCAGCGTACAGTGAAACGTAAGTCATAAGTTTCATATTCTTGTATATAATAAATACAACTACATGTGATATCGCCCTTCTTCCAAAGGTGACCCCCAGCTCAGACACACGCCTCGGCGGCACACACACGCGAAGGACTTGCTCACGGTCCCTACACACCGCCCACGACACACATGCGTTACACAACCGCTCTAACCAGTCGGCCACCATGCCACGCCGGCATATTAATAGATATATATACACATGTTTTTATATATGGCACGGTGGCCTAGTGGTTAGTTATTGTGTATAGGTCTCTTGAGCAAGTCCTTCACTCACAATAATGCTCAGCGCCATCGACGTGCTGTCGTATGGTCGTGTGCACTTTTGAACTTTGGCGATATCAGATTGTATTGTATTTTATGTGATTCATTCATTCTGAGAATTTATATAGCGCCTCTTCGAGAGACCTACTCAGAGGCGCTCTCTGCGCTAGCCTATCATGATGTTACGTGTCATTACGAAGGAAAATATTACATCAGTTGGCAAAACAATGCACAGTAATCTAGAAGAGTCGCCACTGGCGGGCCAACGCACACACGTGGACCCAACCAACGGATTCCCATCGACAGCTGACAGATGCCATGGATGCTGAGAGTCTCTGAGCCAAGTGGCGTCGATAATGCCTACCGGTATGTAATGTATTTCTGACTAGGAGTCAGAGCGTCCACATTGGGGAACCGAAAGAGTGACTCACGAGTTGCGTACTAGAACTTTAACTTTCAGGAGAACAAAAACATCGGATTTTGGGAAGAGAATTTCGATGGAAAATTTCTAAAAGCAATTTGCCTATGGTGTCGATATATGAGAATAACAAATGGCTTAAGTTACAAGCATAGCCACAAGCAAATCGTTCATCCGAGTGACCCGAAGGGTCATCGGAAATATTAAGGAGCATCTGTCGAAGTCCCACGACCAAATACCAAAGGTTAGGAATTGTTAAGAACTCGATGCGGGAAAAATTCTGAATTCGAAGCTGGTTGCCATAGAACGGACGATAATCCTCCGTAAAGGGAGGTGGTAATGCGGAATGCTTTCCCTGGCTTCCCTGCAATGGGGAATGTGTAATATTAGGTTTGCGTAAAGTGTAATTGGCCCGGGGAATTCGTCGTCTGCCTTATGGAATGCGATTGATCGGTTTAACTTCACTCGTCGGAAAGTGCATGGGGCTATAGGCTATCCCAGGTCATCGATAAATCGATCGCGTTAGTAATCTTCATCCAGGGCAAGACCCCGACCGGAAGGGTAAATCCGGTCATTTCACTTGGAAAAATCCGCTGAGTTCTCCCACAATCCGTTTCCGCGTACATGCAGGTCTTCCACATATAAAATATAACTGTCGACTTACTCTTGCAGAAGACTGCGAAAGAAAAATGAAAACCAAAGTGAAAATGTGCAGATGTTGGCAAAGGATGGGAAATCTAGAAATGAAGGGCAAAATCTAGATGAATAGAATCACGTAAGCTTACAACCTATGTAGTCTACTTATGTCGTTGCGCTGGCTCCCTGTTCAGCAAAGAATCTATGGTGGATAAAATTATACATCATATCCGATTAATTCTAAAAAAATATTTTAGGTAATTTTTTATCATTTTATTACAACCAATTGAAAACAATTCTCTGTTCAATCGATTCGGAAACGTACTCTTTGCAAGCCGCATATTTAAACAAATTGCGCCAAGCACAAAATTTGTCAAATAGGCCTAATATTAGATGATATATCATTGGAGGCCCATTATATTAATTTTTTTTAATAGTATTAATGTTTCCAAAAAAGTTATGTGAGCATGCTTCTGCCTTGGCGTCACAGAGACAAAACTAGTGAGCATCGGCGCCTTTGTCGCCATGGTTTCGGGCCCCTGTATGTCGCTCCTTCTCGACTTAATTACCTATCTTTCGAATTGCTTTTTTTTACCATAGGCCTACACCACCTGTCTTTGCCGGCTCTTTTAAAAACGTTGACCTTATTACGGCTTCGGTCTGATCGGTTCCCGCGGTTGCTGCCTGGTGCATTATACACCGGAGCTATAGAAATTAATAATTAACAATAATAAAACAATCGGCAAATTCGGCAAAAATCAGCATTTAGGTCGTATCTATAGGCTACATACAGTGTTTCCGTTAGAGTCCAAAAAGAGGACGTACTTACGTCCTGACCTAGAATTTTGTTCGTATAGCTCCTTTCTACACCGGAATTCACAAATCACAAAGTTTATTATCAATATAATTTCAAGACAGCGTTTTCAAGATCTCCAACATAGGCCAACGTAAGTCGTAAACAGGGACACACTGCCACTTCAGCCGACAGACCAATCCACATAACGACGACGTAATATCTCGTTAGCCTCAGTGCTTGGTGCGACGATAAACAAATGAAAGTATGCAAATCACCATTGGAATTTTACTTACGCCTGTAGCCCGAAAAATTTCGACGTTTTGGAAATTTGCTACGGACGTTAAACCGGCCATTTTGGGCGTTAACGGAAACACTGCTATATATACATATACATATACATATACATATACATATACATATACATATATATACATATACATATACATATACATATACATATGCATATATATACATATGCATATATATACATACATGTACATTTTGCGGCAGAAAAACGCAGAAAAAGTGAGCAGTTCAGTTATACACTGGCTTCCTCTCACAGCCCGAATTCAGTTCAAAGTTCTTGTCCTATAGTCCGTAAGTCCAAATTGGGCATTGCTCCTAAATATCTTAAGGATCACATTCGCTCCCCCCTCTCTCTCTCTCTCTCTCTCTTCAGTTTCTCATCGACCTCTCCGCTCCTTCGGTCAGGCATTATAGGCCCACTCTTTTTCCCACGAGTTAGGAACACTATGGCTCAAACTATAGATCTTTTGCTACTATTGGACCCTCCTTATGGAATGCCCTTCCTTCCTCTCTACGTGTTACTATTCTTTCTGGGTCTCTTCCTACAGCCTTCTCCCTCCTCAAAACCTTCTTCTCTATGGGTTCTCGCACTGGGAGCGCTACTGAATGGCCACTGCTGCGAGCGGCGCTATATAAATTAACAAATACAATACAATACAATATGCATATCTGTATACATTTGTCAAAACTCGAAAATGGTCCGTTTACCGAAAGCAGAAACAAATTAGTTTCCACCATGCAAGACTTAAGCTATATAAGATAATATAATCGCCCTCTTGATTGTCAACTCTTTAATATGCCAGCGATCTTTGTCAGATAATTATCATCTCATCTGTCATCATTAAAGGACATGCAATGGGCAGAGAAATATATATATATATATATATATATATATATAATATATATATATATATATAATATATATATGTATTAAATTCCAAGTGTAATTTTGTAATACACTTGGAATATTTAGTTATCGCTCGGGTTAAATGTAGACATAAATTGTAATGTGAAGTTTTATTGTTGACTGTAACATAATTTGGTTGCACTCATTACATGATCTCAGTTCATTGCATTTGGTTTATTTGACTTATTGTGATGTAAAATTGGTTTACTGAGTTCTTGATTTCAGCATGACCCTCTGTTTTTATGCATCTGAGCTGGCTGCTCTTGGTTTCCATGATCCGAAGTGTTTTACATCATTATTTGGTTTGCACTTGAACACTTAGTTACCACTCGGGTTAACTGTAGACATAAATTGTAACGCAAAGTTTTATTGTTGACTGTAACATAAGTTGGTTGCACTCAGTGCATGATCTCAGTTGATTGCATTTGGTTTATTTGACTCATCGTGACATAAGTTGGTTCACTGAGTTCTAATTTCAGTGTGGCCCTTGTTGGGTGCCTCTGGTTTTATGCATTTGAGCTGGTTGCTCTTGGTCTCTATGATATAATATGTTTTGCATCGTTGTCTGAGTGGTTCCAACCGACTGCATGCGGTGATTGTTGTTGATCATGACACGAGCTGGTTGCACACAGTACATGATTTCAGTTGGTTCCATCTGGTTTATCTCACTTATTACTGTGACACGGGTTGGTTGCACTGAGTTCCTGATTTAACATGACCCTTCTGGTTTATACATTTGAGTTGATTGCTTTTGGTTTCTATGATCTGAAATGCCTTACATTACGGTCTGTGTTACACCGATTGCCTTTATGCATTTGAGCTGGTTGCCTAACAGGAATGTGACCTAGCACCAACGAAGGACAGCTAGTCTAGCCTAAATTGGTACATATTATTAGTCCCATCAAATGTGCATCTACTATGATTAATGACTGATGTTTTTGTAACTCATGACATCGATCTTGAGCTATTTGGATTGTCTTCAGGCTCACCTGTTGCTATCATGATGATGTTTAGTATCTCTTCGGCAATCTTGAACAAACTCCTAGATTAGATTAAATTACATATCTTTCGTTTTCTTTCATTCAATGTATTTCGTCTCGTCTGCCGTGTTTTGTTGATCTGTACTGATCAGTGCTGGTTTAATTAAGTGTTACCCTATGGAGGGCTATACTCGCTGCAACGAACGCACGAGTTGCTGTGAACTGTGCATGCTAAATATAGTTAAGTGGCAACAAGCAATCAAATGTCAATCATGTGATCGAGTTTCGCATAGTCATTGTGTACAAACTGATGTAGCAGGTGGCAAGATGTGCGACACCTGGCTCTGTACGGCCTGTGTATATAAGCTCCTTCCTTTTGGAAATATTGATGACAATACTGAATTTCTCGATTGTGCTAAGGGTATTATTATCTTGGAAGACCTATGCAGCAACTACAACGCTTCTAATCTGAAATTAGATCTTTATTCTGATAAGGAAGAAAATAAACACTTGCTTAATAATGAAGACGTAGACCCAGATGAAAATTTTTATTTTAATAATCAACTTAATTTGAGCAGATACAGTACTCCAGAAAAACTAAAAGCTGAACTTGGATCGATTGAGCATGATCTTACTGTTATGCATGTCAATTCTAGGAGCCTCACACCCAAGCTGGAGGAAATACACTCTCTCTTAATCCAATTACCTGTGAAAATACTGGCAATATCTGAGACCTGGTTGGATCAGTCCACTACCCCACCACCTGCTTTACCTGATTATAACTTTGTACATAAACCTAGAAATATGGGAAGAGGTGGAGGAATTGCTCTGTTTATTAGGAAGGAGTTTCAATTTCACATTTTTGAACCAACCAATAATTGTTCAACCCATACTACATATGAAAGCCTATTTATCTGTATACCTCAAAGTAAAGGGACTGATTTAATCGTTGGTGTTATCTACAGACCACCTGGCACTAACTTAACATTATTTAATGATGAATTTAATGTACTTTTAGCTGAAATAACTAATAGTAAAAAAGATATAATTCTGGCAGGTGATTTTAATATTGACTTACTAAAAGCTGATGAACATGAACCAACTAAATTGTTTTATAATTATCTGACGTCCTATCAAATACTTCCCACTATACTTAGGCCAACTAGGATTACTGATCTCACATCATCGCTTATAGATAATATATTTACTAATAAATGGAATAAAGTTAATACCTCCTCAATTATAGTTACTGATATATCAGATCATTTGCCAATTATGGTCAGACTTAATCTTAACATGCCAAAATGCAATAAAATGGAGACACTGAATCAACGGAAAACTGGGAAGCAAGAAATGGAACATTTCCAATCTTTACTTAGTGAAATTAACTGGACTGAAACAACTGCGGCTTGTGCAAATGAGGATGCCAATATGGCTTATAATAATTTTATTGTGAGTTATAAAAATGCATATAATAAAGCTTTCCCCTTATACTCCCCCACCAAAAGTAGAAAACACCAAAATAATCAACCCTGGATGACCAGTGGTCTCTTGAACTCCTGTAAGAAAAAAAACAAACTATATCTTAAATTTATAAAACAGCCTAATGAAACTAACAGGAAAAATTTCATAATATACAGGAATAAATTTAAAACAATGAAAAAGAAAGCCGAGTTACTTTATTATGAAATCGAATTCCAAAAATATAATAATAATCTAAAAAAACAGTGGCAAATTATAAGATCAATACTTAAAACAGATAATAAAAGTTCTAGAATTGATCTAGTGGACTCTAATGGGGTAATAATAGATGATGATGAGACAATAGCCAATAAGTTTAATAGTTATTTTACTAGTATTCCTCAAAAATTAGCTGAAAAAATCCCATCCTCACCAAACTCCTATAATAAATATATGAAAACCCCATGTGATAACTCATTGGCACTGTATTTAACCAACCCTGAGGAAATTATTAATATATCTCATGCCATTAAACCTACTCATAGCTCAGGGCTTGATGGTATCGACCCAATGATAGCTTTACCTCTTATTAAATCCATCGCTCAGCCGCTTTCTGAAATTATTAACTGCTCTTTCTCAACAGGTGTAGTTCCATATGAATTAAAATTGGCAAAAATTGTGCCTATCTTCAAACAAGGGAATAAGGAAGACCTTACTAATTATAGACCCATCTCAGTTCTGCCTGTATTTAGTAAAATATTGGAAAAAATTATGTATGAAAGACTTAATAACCATCTTGTCAAAAATGATATCCTCTACTCTATGCAGCATGGGTTTAGGTCAGGCCACTCTACTGCTATGTCACTCATAAATCTGCAAGAACAAATCACGACAGCAATTGATAATAATGAATTCTCAGTAGGCATCTTTATAGACCTGGCAAAAGCCTTCGATACGGTGGACCATGGTATATTGTTAAAAAAACTCCAACATTATGGAATAAGAGGGGTCACCCATCAATGGTTCGATAGTTACTTAACGGACAGAAATCAGCAAGTTATCTGCAACGGAATTTTATCTAAATTTCAACAGGTCAAATATGGTGTACCGCAAGGCTCTAATTTAGGTCCTCTCTTGTTTCTTATATACATAAATGACCTCCCTAATACTTCAACTATTCTCAGTTTTATTATATTCGCTGATGACACTAATGTATTCTATTCTCATAAATCCTTATATGAATTGTATCAAATAATTAATCATGAAATCACGTATGTGGTCGATTGGTTTAGAATTAATAAATTATCATTAAACGTTAATAAAACCAATTTTATACTATTCAGATCTCATAGAAAACTAATACCCGAAATTAGCATCCAGGTACTAATTGATGGAAATGTAATCCCGCAGGTATCTTCCGCCAAATTTCTTGGAGTTTGCATTGACCAACATCTAAATTGGTCAGAGCACATTAAATCAATTTCTATGAAAATTGCAAAAAATGCAGGCGTTCTGAATCGATTGGCATCTTACCTTCCTCAAAAAGTTCTACTCAACCTCTATTACTCTTTAATATACCCATATCTTGCCTACGGTAATATTGTCTGGGCTTCCAACTATATGCAGCGCTTACATAAAATTAACATTTTGCAAAAAAGAGCAATTAGAATTATAGCTAGGGTCTTGCCTACAACGCACACTAGTCAGTTCTTTAGTAGATTTAAAATTCTTAGACTTAATCAAATTAATACCATTCAAATAAGTGAGTTTATGTACAGACATAAGCATAAATTGCTACCCTCTGTGTTTAATGACTATTTTAATATAACATCGGACACTCATACTTACCTTACTAGACAAGTTGAATCTTATAGAGGAATATTTGCACGCACTAATACAAGGTTATTTGCCTTAAGGTCCACAGGACCATCAGTCTGGAACAATATCCCTGTCAGCACTCGTCACCTGCCTAACTTGAATTTATTTAAAAAATCCATGCGAGCTCTCTTATTAAATGGGTAATTGTTCAAATTGCTGTGTTGCCATCGCTTAGTTAAGTTTGTTTTGATTTCAAATTGCTGTGTTGCCATCGCTTAGTTAAGTTTGTTTTGATTTCTGTGTATTCTCTGTTGTTGGTTCTCTGTACACGAACCGTCATTATCACCACATCATCTGGTACTTAGGTAGCCCTAGTTAGTGGGTCCTGTGACCCTTCAGGGCTCTCCGTTTGTTGCATAAATTACACTAGTGTTGATAGTTGTTTTTCTGTTATTATGATGTGGAACAATAAAACTTTTTGAATTTGAATTTGAATTTGAATATATATATATATCACAGATATGCGACATATACTATATATAAATGTAGGTCTATAGAGACGAAAATCTGTACGTAACATTGGGGCAGAATTTTTCGTGGGCGGGATTGTTGCATTTTTGGGGACAGAAGGGCCCCGTCAAAACTTCGGGGATAGTCCCCCCTCAGTCCCCCTCTGTCCCCATGATTTACGCCACTGGGCCATTGGAATATAAGAAGGTATACTCTCTTGTGGCGACTTCATTTTCTTTGCCTCGGTATATCGGGAGCAGGTCCATTTCATCGTCGTTTGATATTTCCACTGACGGTCACGTATTCGATATATAACTGGTTTAATGAGGGTCGCAAATGGAGCAGAGACCTGGAAATAAATTTCTGCGCTGTCGCGGATTGTCGGGGATGAACACCCGACCGTATACGATTGAGAGACCAACATGCTAACCGCTAAAGTATACCCTATTGCGCACCACACCCCTAGAAATACACTTATACGCTTATATTTTATATATATATACAGTATTATACACACATATATATATATATATAAAATCATGTTAGTCATGTTATATAATATGACAAGGACTCCACTCAAGGAGTCACTCTGTTTTAGCTACTTCATTTTATATAATCATCGGCAATTCCTGACGCCGACCATTAGGCCTATCTAATATTATGGACTCCCGACTCCCTATTAGTGCCTATCTCATAGATTACATAATTATTAGAAATGGTTCGTTATTGCACAAGATGAAACAATCCAAGTTCACTCTACTCAATTAATTAATGTCTACATGGTAATATCGAGAGCAGGCATATGGAGACGCTAACTGTCTGATTGCTGTGGTAGCCTTTTTATTTTTTAAATTATCCACCGATGTCTGGCTGTTGTAATTCGCCACTTTCAGTGTCTGAACGCTGCTCGAGCAAGGAGCCACCGCATTCTGCGATGAAAGCATAGGTTGAAACGATGCTTTATTTGGCATAGAGAAACCATGGAGACCTATATAAGCAAGTAACTAAGTAAGAATATTCTTTATTGAGAAGCACTAGCAAACGCACAGCACTGTATATGGCAAGATTAATAGGCCTACATTCAAAAATTTTTATATATACAAGCAAAGAATTGAATGGGAGAAGTTATTGTATATCAGAGGAACCTATTGGGGAGGAAGAGTTAGAGCTATAGTCATAGAGGGAAAATTGGTCGCTTCCTACACTCAATGAGAAGAGCTTTAAATAGACTGATTTATGGAAAACATTGTTTATTTGTATAGCATCCGGGCAAGGAAGCATTTCTGAGTCAGGTTGTCAAACATAGAAAGCTCACGGTTATGGGACCGTGGCCGCATGCAGCGAGTAGCGAGATTGCTTAATCGGCGGTACAAAGTTATAGGCGGTATATGTTAGAACTATGTGCTACAAATAACCTACAATTACTCTGCAGAACAAGAGCTTTGCACTAAAGTTCTAAAGTAGCCGAATGTGCCAGCGTATAGACCTATACTCATAGCCGTATATACCCGTCCTCATGCACAATGTATACACAAATACACAGACTGTGTGCAATATAAACAAGCCTTTTTTATTTATGTGCTGCAGCTGTCTGTGTAGGCCTACGTATGTATGGGTGTATGTATGTGTGTATGTATGTATGTATGTATGTATGTATGTAGGCCTATGTATGTATGTATGTATGTATGTATGTATGTATGTATGTATGTATGTATGTATGTATGTATGTATGTATGTATGTATGTATGTATGTATGTATGTATGTATGTATGTATATGTATGTATGCATGCATGTATGTATGTATGTGTACATGTTTGTCTGCGTGTAGCCTACATGCACGCGAACGTGTGTATAGTTTCACGACATTAATTGCTTAAGTAGTTTGTGTGTTTGGCTAATAATAGCAATCCCGACTTCGCGGAATTTCCCTCTCATGTGCCGACGTGGAATCATTCAAGCGCAGTAGCAGAAGCATCTTCTGCCTCTGTACTCTACTCGGCCATGCACACTCTGCCTCCCGCAGTTAGCAACGATAAACAGAAGAGTTAGTACGCATGTGGTCGCTTCTCTTACGGCGTCATAAAGGCAGAACCAAAATAGTCTATAACTGATTTTATTTTTCCACGAACATAACATATATACTCGCTTGTAGGCCTATTATATACAGATTATTCACCGATCAGTCTATGAATAGTTACAATAAGGGAAGCCAGCGTTGAATAATAAGACTAAGTGATTGTCGGCCTGTATCTTTGTCAGCCTGTGTCGGGTACCGGAGTAGTCGCTCCCTACACTCAATGAGGAGAGGTGCTTCTCAGTCCCATTTGTTAGTACCTCTATCATGCAAAGTCGACCTTTTTCTGTGGTAGGCCCAGACGGTATGGAATGGCCTCCCTCTTGAGCTGCGCCTGTTCTCTATAGGTCACTCCCTGGCAAATTCTATAAGCGCTTGTAAACTGTTTTTACCGTGCTGGAGTCGGAAGCACCTCTGAGTAGTTGCCTGGAAGAGGTGCTATATAAATACTTGAATGAATGAATACTTGAATGAATGAATGAATGAATTAATTAATTAATTAATTAATTAATTAATGGTTGTATATCTTTATTCAACCTCAAGCGGAACAGTTTCACGATTTCAATGGTTGTGACTTGAAACACTCACTGTCTGTAATAGATTTGCTGCTGGTAGGGGCCTAATTGTTCATAAATAACACGCCGTATACCGATAAGATACAGATTTGTTGGCATTAGTCAACATGTAGGCACGGCGTACACTAGCTTCAAGTCCTTCACTGTATACAGCCTAAGCCCTATACTTAGAAGAGAATTTCTAACCGGACCGACCTATTTACCTAGATCATGTTGCACGCATTATAGTACAGCAGATGAGCAAGGTTTCTCGGAAGAACGTTATATAAATGATCAGCATAACAAGTAGTACAACTACTTAAGGAGAGTTTCACGCTGAGGATGTGAAGTAGAAGCCTCGCAACGTTGATTAGAGCGTAGACAACGTGAGAAGGAAATACGGTAATGTACAATGGTCAATTGATAATGCACAACTGTGGGTAACATTCACAGTGCACACACACGCACACGCACACACACACACACACACACGCACACACGAACACATACACGCGCATGCACACACACGCACACACAAACACACACCAGAGATGAACACTTTTAGTTAAATTGATAATCAATTAGAATTAGAATTAGCTACTGAAATTTGCTAATCGATTAGAATTAGCTAGATCTTGTAGCTAATCGATTAGAATTAACTGTTTGTCTATTCGATTAGCTACCCATCTCTGACACACACACATACACACACGCACACACCCACATACATAAATAAATACACACACATACATAAACACACACACGAGCACACACATACACAAACACTCACACACACACACACACACACACACATGCACACATATAGTCTGCATAATCATAGACTTTCGTTGGACCTCGTTGTAGATCCACTGCGAAAGTTTCTTTCATGATGGAACTAGATACAATGACGTCATCACTGAACTGTACGACCATGGCATTGACCTCTGACCCGAATTCCTCGGCAGATGCCCTCTTTTCGGATATTGGCAACGTCACGAACAACGTCACATCCGGTGGTGGGTCCAGAGCGGAAGACTACCAGTACATCATCATCCGAACGATCTGCGAGGTCTGGCTGTCCATTCCCATCGCCGTGGCGGGCATCGTGGGCAACATCCTGTCCCTGATCGTCCTCTGCCACCACAAGCAGATCCTGACGACGACCCTCGTCCTCCAGGCCCTTGCCATCGCCGACACCCTTGTCCTCGTCTTCACCCTCTTCCTGCGCTCGTTCCGCTACGTCGGAATACCCGGCTACGACGAGATGATGCCCTACGTCTTTCCCTGGGCCTTCCCCACCATGCACCAGATACGTCTCGTCGATACCTGGCTCACGGTACTCCTGACCGTCGACCGATACATCGCCGTCTGTCACCCGCTGCACGCCCAACACGTCTGCACGATACGCAGAACGTACGTCATCATCATCGTCACAGTGGCCGCCGTGACGCTGTTCTGCGTGCCGCGATACTTCGAGTACGAGCGGGTGGATCAAAGCGTGTCCAAAACGGGGTTCAAAGCGACGGCGCTCATGGCCAACCAGGCGTACGCCATCGGGTACTCCATCATCGGGTTCTTCGTCGTCATGTACCTAGTTCCGATGACGATGCTGACGGTACTCAACGGCTGGATCCTGGTTGCGCTGAGACGGTCCCAGGCCATGCGCGATAAGTCACTCGGCTTTCACCAGGGGGCGTCCACTGCCTCCAGTGCTGGTGGTTCCAAGCAGACAGGAAACGGAAAGAGTGCGTCGGCCGCAGCGTCCACCCGCACGGTCACCATGATCGCCATGACGATAGTCCTCATCTGCATCGTGTGCAACATCACGGCAATGGCGGCCCATATCATGTACTCTCTGCAGACAGCATTCCGTGAGAAGCTCGGCTTCCTCGAGCACTACCGCCGCCATCTTGCCAACTACAGCAACGTTCTCATCACGCTGAACTCGGCCATCAACTTCGTGGTCTACTGCGCATTCAGTCGAAAGTTCCGGAACGTTTTCGTTCGGGTGTTCATTAGGCGTCGTCCACATTCCAACAGAAGCTGCTTCGGGTGTTGTGGACGCTCGCCCAGGAACAGAATGGACTTGGATGGGTCTTCGGAGAGCGGTCGGAGACAGAGCAGCATGGGGGACAGGTACAGCATGAGCCAGACGACGAAACGGGTCTCAGTGAGCTCCATCCGGTCCGTCGTGAAACGAGACGTCCTCTACAATGGCGACCGAGAAGCCCAAATGCTGTGCGAGTCCAGCGTTCTCTAGAAAATCTAGACGCGATACAAGCCAAATAGTGGCTGCGATTACCACGGCCAGTGGTCATAAGCCAACCTTTCTATCTGAGTCTATGACATCTACTACACAACTCTAAACAAGAAAGAGAGTTCAGTGATAATTGAAGGAAATTTTGATATTATTCCTTTAACTAGGCCTATACAATAGACCTGTTGCTTACATCTAGGACTATATGATCTATATCCTTGATATAATGCATATTACAAATGCGCAGCTATTATAATTAGGCTACTAATTCAGTATATGCCCAGGACTTACGAACAACTTTCGAAATATTCCGTTGGGCATTTACAACAAATTCGGATCTTCAACGATTAGACTACATTTCCAAATGACCAATCAAACGCGGCTTTGAATCTGACAGAACGAAATTGACCAATGACATTCAACGTCAACGACGAAACCTCTAAACATTGACCTACAACTAGCAGCCAACATCGCCACCCAAATGTTGCTCCGCAGTTGAGGAATTGGCGGTAGAACTCGACATAGCCTACTGTTAAAAGTTCTTTAGCATAAACAACGACGAGCTGACGTCATCGATTGCTGATTTAAACGGACCAATGAAACGCCAACTAATTTTAAACAGGTTAGAACTGACCAATTACAGTCGACAGTCATTCTGTATGTGAATCGGTTGTATAATGTATAGGGCCCTACCGGTGAATTTTAAACTTTCAGGGTACCATCTTTGACCCGTATATTGGCCATTTTAGTTTGCATTCTATGTTGAGGTATTCTGTGTAAATATTTAGGCCTACTGAGTTTTGATGTAAACATTTTACATTTTTACTTTAAGTTTAATATTGAGATCTGGGCTTATAGCTAGGTTGTTTGTAGGCCTACATGTATAAACCTTGCTGTTGCCTACACTGCTTTACGGTATTAGTGCAGCTTCAGTGGGTTTGTGGATCTGAACTCCTTTGTACAGACGAGCCCTATTATTTCTCCGAACTTGACGACCAAGTCATTATTTACATAAATTACGGTAATATTTTTGAATTTTCCCACAATGTCATCTTTGGATCAACTCTGGCGTCAGAGTTTTTGTGTGTCGAAAAGTGGATGCACGGATTCATAAACAGACCACAGAACCTGCCTCTGTTAACGAGTCACACCCAAAATGGTAACCTTTTCCTTTGTGTATAACTAGCCTAGTCATTGTTGAGCTAATTATTATACGTCATATGTAAAGCGTTGTATTCAAGTTAAATGTTGTATGATATGTAATATGTAAATAACAGTAAAACGTCGCACGATTTCTTCAATTTTAATGTCTATGACACATGATGACTGGTCATATAATATGTAGGCTGAGTAATATAAAATATTCATTTAGCCTACAGCACAGTCTTAAAATTTGAGGTCAATATTATGTGATAGGTCAGGGTAACGATTTGCCGGGGGGTTGGGGGTTTCGGACCCCCTCTTTGCTAAGGCCCGACCCCCACACTTCGACCTCCAAAAAAAGGTGTGGGGGTCCAATTTCGACCCCCTCTTTTGGCAGTGCGGCCAGTGCCACAAGAGGGGGTCGAAATTGGACCACTGCAAGCAGTTAGTAGGACTTATTCGTTTCATTTCCTCATTCGTTCAACAGTTGACAGTTGTGAGGCTCTAAAGAAGAAGAAACAAACAACAAAAACAACAAAACTGAGCGATAATAGATGATTGTATAATTTGTATTTCTTTTCACGATTTCTGAATGCTAGTCAAATCTGGATGAGAAAAGCTGTAAGTCACTGTTAAAATTTACATAGCCTAACTTAGGCCTACTTAAATGTAGGCCTACAGACTACAGTAGGCTACAGATTAGATCGGTTGAGGTTTCTGAAAGAGTGTGTTTAATATTGATGCAAGCAGCAAACTTAAATCAATTCACCTCGTTTCATCCAATGACGTCAATGAAATAGACTGCGCTATATTTTTAACAATTATTTTAAATACTAGACGGGGAGACAAAAAAAATTTATATTGGTACCCGGACATTGAGTGTAACAAGCTTATTTGAAGTTATTTCTTGTGAGTTGTTATAAGAACAGTATTTAGTTTATGCGTTACAGCTTGTGACTTGTGAAGTTCCGAGCACTTCGTTCATCCTAGGACCTTACTATTGTTTCATTATTTTGAGTGCTGACTGCTGAGTATTATTCTCACTTTGCGTTGTACTAAGTAACAAGTATTTTGGTGCCAACTTCCAAGTATGCTCGGCTTTCCAAGGGTACATATACTAAGTATGATCATTGATTTTGGTGCTAACTGCGAAGTATTGATCGTGTGCTGGACTGCCGGTAGAAGTTTCAAGTTTTTTGGTTACTACATTTTCTGATTTAATTCGCTTTAAATTGTGACCTCAATATATCCTGCACCTGTGCATTTTACTGCATTTGTACAGCCAACTTTTATGTTGAAGTTAGACTTTTATGTTCTTATGTTGCACTATGCCACTATTAAAACTTATAAACTTCAAACCCTTTAACATAAATAACATGTTCACTGATCTTTAAAAAGGTGATATTATTCAATTCATTCAATTCACTTTCAATAGAATATTTTGCTTTGGATTGCACCAAATCAATAGGGCCGGGGCTCCGCCTGACCCTGCTGGGGAGCTTACGACGCCCCCCCAGACCCCCTAGTCGCATATGCCGCGGCGTATTTTGCCCCCCCCCAAACAAGGAAATTAAGCCGACCCCACACTTCTTTTTTGACAAATCACACACTGGTGATAGGTCATATTAACGAAAGATACTTTTCGGTTTTAAATTGGATTACGTGACTAAGTATAGATGATATTTAAATACTGGTGTAGTTCGGTAAGATATTTATTACTAATATAGTTGTTTTGCACAAACATTAAACCTTGGGAGACCTTTAATTGCCTCTTAACTTAGTCTTAAGCATTCGAACAGGAAGTATCAACCTATGAAAAAGTGTCACGCTTCTTGATTAATGCGTTTTGTGATGTTTTATCTATGTTTTCCAGTTTTCATAGTCAACCTTTGTCGTTCCTACTCATCTATTAACGACTGATAGAAATTAATTTTTTCTTTCTCTGTTTATTGCAAAACAGTAGTCAAATCAAATATCTGGAAATGTCTTTATGGTTTCCTTGGCAAAGTAGGAGTCTGAACTTCAAATCTGCCATTACCTCGATACAATGAAAATGCCTTCTACTAGTAGCAGAAAAAGTGTATCCAGAACCTTTACGTGCAGAGGCTAAATAACCTGGTAATAATTACGACATATGCCGTGAGCAACGTTTTTGTGATAGTAATAAAAACCTACAATAAAAGACAACAATAAAAGACTACAATAAAATCCTACAAAAACTGTTTGAGTGTAGGTAGGATTTCCTGTAACTAATTTAAAGACATTTATCTAGGTTTCTAAGCGTTCGTCGAGCATTTCCTGTAACTAATTTAGAGACAGGATCAGACATCTATCTAGGTTTCTAAGCGGTTCGTCGACATCAGTGAATAATATCTGTGGACATTGCAACACTTTTAAGTCCATAAAAGTTATGAGTAAAACAAAAAGAGACGCCAAATTTCTCTGCATCGTTATGCGTAGGCGCATACTGCAGTGAACAACTACGGTGGCATCCTAATCAGTACTTTATTACGCCAGAAGGCAGAAACAAAACATAATGACGGTATTAATGACGGTATTAATTAACCGAAAGCAAACATTCATATAGGTCTAAGTGGCACGTATACCACACCAAGGCTAACAGATATCCTATTAATTCTCAGTTAACGTTGTTTCAATGCATACAAACTTAGCTAATTTTCATAATTACAGACGATGGTTAGACCCTATCGTAGGATGTATTGCATTTATCTAAATCCGATATATAGGGAGCAGTATATACAGCACAAATTAATCGGTTATGCGGATAAGCCGTTGTGACACGGGTCTACACTTTTCACCGTCCGCAAACTGCAGTAAAATGGTGCAATAAAATGGGAGTTCCTCGAATAAATGAAACACAAGGCTAATAATTATAAACTTCTAAAAGACCCATAGTCTAGACTGCAATCATTCATTTCATTCATAACTTAATGTTTCATTCATTTTCTCATTATGCTAAATTAACTAAGCTCCTATGGAAGGTTACACATAGGCTGCCATCTTCCCGCTAAGCAAACGACTATGGGGAGATGACGCACACCACAACCCAATTCGGTTCCCTTTTCTATTATACTATAGTGTGCTATTAGTGTGTCAAATTGATCTTAAACTGTGCGAAACTCGAATGACATTTCTTTAAGCTAAGGAAAAGCCCAGCTAATTAAAATCTAGACACCAGAACTTTTACTCTGTTGAACTGGGATATATAAAATTTGGACTGAACGCAAAAAAGCAGCAGGACTTGTGAATGGTTATAACAGATCATGCCAATTCGCGATGAGAAGGAAGGAGGGGGAAGAGAGCCATATGGCTATAAAAGAAAGTAGACTTTGGTCTCCTAATTGGGACCAATTTACGCCTAAAAACTTAGAGATATTTCAGTATCACATACCGGGTGGGCCATTAAAAATGAGAACATCGCGTTAAATCGTGTTTAATACAATATCAGATTGTGTTTTGAGTCAATTTTAAACACAAAAATTATTCTAATATTTACTTACTTACCAAATCAAGCCAGCTCGACTTATTGTGAAGTAAGATTTACAACTTAAAGCATACAATCGTGGGATGGGGCAGGTGATAACGAAGGC
Organism: Aporrectodea caliginosa; assembly: GCA_020284085.1. Taxonomy (NCBI): domain Eukaryota; kingdom Metazoa; phylum Annelida; class Clitellata; order Crassiclitellata; family Lumbricidae; genus Aporrectodea; species Aporrectodea caliginosa. The sequence continues at coordinate 2,847,961 of JACEVL010000117.1, read as the reverse complement.
TGTAAATTAAAACACCTGCAACGAAGTCAGCAGCTATTTGAAATGTTTCCTAATGAGAGAAGAGCACAAAGCATTTGGTTCACAGATGAGAAGACATTCACAGTTGCCACACCAGTTAACTGTCAAAGTGATCGTTCCGATGTAAGAAAGAAAAGTAAATTCCAGCAACAAGACTTGTATGCGAGCGTGGACGTTTCAGTCGCAGCATTGTGGTTTTGGCAGTCGAAGACTCCAAGATCTTGGGTTTCGGTCGGTGTCTCGGATGGAAAACCAATGTAGTGTCTGTTGGACCCGGAGTCAAAGTAAACAGTAAATACTATCGTGATCACGTTCTAGAAAGTTTACGTCCTGAGCAAGATTTAAACGTCACAATTGAACGTTGCATCAGGGCGGAGCTCCTTTACACAAAGAATGAAGCACTCAACTTCCATCATCGATCAGGAGAACCTTCATCAAATCAGACATGTGGTCTCTAAATAGCTCAGACATAAACCCGGTAGACTATGCTGTTTGAGTTAACCTTAAGGAAAATTCTACCTTTGTCGTAAATTTACATCAAGAGAACAACTTCAGTTGTTCATTGTTGAGGAGTGGCGAAAAATGTCCCAGAGATTTTTAGACAGGCGCATCATTATAACGATCGCGTGCCACAGACGTTTTGGAGAAATTGTTGAAAACCGAGGCGGATACATAGAATATAACATTTAGCAACAAATTACTAGCATTTTGAACAGAAAAAAATATTAATTAAATAAATAATTCAGATTGAACGCGATGTTCTCATTTTTAATGTATCACCCTATATTTCTAAAAATTCATTATGCTTATCGCAATACAAGATTTCAAAACCGCTCCCATTTTCCGCCAACATGCACGGTCATTTACAAGTGAAAGTGGATTGACATGTTGTGGAGGAAATAAGAAATTCCAATGCCTATCATGTCATCGCTATATCTCACGCAATTAAGATAAGACCTACACAAATACTTACATCCCTGACCTAGACGGTTTCTAGGGGTCTTTTATAGCGGATTATGTCTTCGAATACGGTTTCCCTTGAAGTGACGATTGATGGATCTCTTATGTGCTACGATCGCTGCTCTATAAAGAAGCCTATGCATGGATAAGAATAGGAATATATATATATATATATATATATATATATATATATATATATACAGACGACACATAGCGATCTCTAGATTGTATTGTGCTGTATTGTATCTGAACATTTATAAAGCGCCTCTCGCAGTATGGACTATTCAGAGGCTCTCCGTGTAGTAGTAGTAGTAGTAGTAGTAGTAGTAGTAGTAGTAGTAGTAGTAGTAGTAGCAGCAGTAGTAGCAGCAGCAGTAGCAGCAGCAGCAGCAGCAGCAGCAGCAGCAGCAGCAGCAGCAGCAGTAGCAGCAGTAGTAGTAGTAGTTGTATAGCAGCAGCAGCAGTAGCAGTAGTGGTGGTAGTAGTTTCAATTTAACGACATTAAGTGATAAAAAATCCCTAGCGTCGCCCTCCTCCTTTATCCAGGCTTGGAAAGTTGGGGCTGGCACTGCCAGAGTACGAGCAGTGACGGACTCTCAGTGTATACGCTCCGGGGAAAGTGAAACGACTTCAGGGAACGAGCAGATGGAGCAGGAGAACCCAGACAATAGTTTTGTCCGCAGAGGAGGGGAAGGTCATTCCAAGCAGAAGGGCCCACAACAGCAAATGACCGACGTTGGGATAGATGTGTCCGGACGGAGGCTTGCACTATTTCCTATCCTCGCGCAAACGACCAACTCGCAAAAATTAGAGAGGATTGATTGCAAGGTCACCATACGACGACCAGGGATAACAGGACGTATATGCACAAGGGCTGTCGTGAACACTTGGCGAGTCCTTGCCGACGCACAGCATAATTAATCTGTCAATCAGGTTGATGATATCGCCGTATACAGGGACGATGAGAGACACCAAGTGTCCGTCAGCACCGGGTACACCTACGCAATGTCCAGCGGCGAGCCTCGCTTGACCGCCTGCGGGAATAACGATCGTAATCGGGGTGAAGTGGGTCAGTTCCGCAACTTTGTCATTCCGGGAACTTTAAGTAGTTCGTGAAAATCCAGATAAGGATGGAAGACCTACTTACCGTAGGGGTTTTTCATAAATTGACGTCCGCAAAACGATCTGTTTTGGACCCTTCCATAACCTTCTCAGACATTGTCCAAATTTGGTATAGTAGCCTACTCCCATTCCCTTTGCGGATTTCCACCTTCCAACGCAGAATGAACAAGAATAAACACAAAAAAGTTCATCGCTATTATTGGACTAAGAACTTACAGTAATTATTATTCCTGTATTATTTTTCAATGTAGGTCTACGCCGTCGCTCTCTTTAGTATACCCACGGTCTTTCTGTTACGTCATCTGTCTCTCTTTAGTACACGCTATCGTTCCGTCTCTTTGTTACGTCATTGATCTCTCTTGGCAACCCGCGGTCTTTCCTTCTGTTTGTTACGTCATCATTCTCTCTTTGGAATTTGGCGCATGCTATATTTTCCTCTGTTTGTTATACGTCATCACTCTCTCTTTGGCACACGCAGTCTTTCCTTTCTGTTTGCTACGTCATCGCTCTTTTCTTGTCACTGCATTATTTCCTTGTGTTTGTTATGTCATCGCTCTCTCTTTGGTATACCCGCTGTTTTTCCTTCTGTTTGCTACGTCATCGAGCTCTATCTGTCTCTAAGTATGTCTGTCTGTCTGTCTGTCTGTCTGTCTGTCTGTCTGTCTGTCTATCTCTGTCTGTCTCTCTCTGAGATCTACTGTGCGAACGTACAGGTATAGTACATCAGATTACTGCATTACTATACGACCACTAATATACACAAAAATGTGTCCAATAGGAACTTTCTCTAGAAAAAGCGAATCAACTGCTTGGGGGAACTAGCTCTAAAAATTAAGAAATTAATCGTTACAATGTAAAAGGAATTTAATAAACCAGATAAAATTTCCGGAAAGGAAAACGAAATTAGAAAAGTCTCAACCTGAAATTAATATGCACATAACAGAATGAAAGTAAACGTAGGCCAGTCACATCAACGGTGGCCAAGCCTCGGATCCCGTACATCCTACGTTAGTGGCTCTTATGCATTTTCCCGCATGGTTGTGGCCACATGGTCAGTTTTGACACTAAGTCAAACACGTTCGAAAGCAAGGACTCCAACTTGGCCGTGACCTCGGGATTGACCTTCACTCCATTTCCACGGGCTCCTCTCGATCCAACAACCCGTCAAGAAGGTCTCTGTCCGTTTAAGCATGAAATCGATGAGTTCCCGGTCGCAGACGGCATACAAATCCGGTCCTCGACATTGACACAGCTTGCGACAGACTGCACACGCCATGCCCATGGGCGCCCGCAGCATAGGTCAAGGGGGGTCGCGTGACCCCCCTGGAAATCATGATAAAAAAATCCGACAGGTTTAATAATGCAAATGAAGCTTAAAATATGTCACAAGATTCTGTTCAAAATACTTAGTAAATACTAGCTTTAGTTTCAGACTGCTTAAGCATACTAAGTTACTATACTAATATTCAGTGCCCCTTCTTGTTGTGTTCCGGCACGCCTTAAAACCAGACCCGCCCGTCATCGTGGCGGGTCTGGTCAGAACGGCCCTGGCATGGCCGAGATTTAATTCTTTACTTGCCCCCAATAAACAATGCTCATCACGATTCAGTCCGCTCGGTCTACGTTCAACTGTGCTTCCCCAACTATCTCTGTTCTGTCTATGGGTGTTGTTGATTTCCGATATATTTATATCATGTATGTTATCAAAAACACATGTTATATCCGACTAATGTACCAACATCAGTACTGGAACACTTCGACTCAGAGGTGGAACACTTCGACTCAGAGGTTGACCTCATCACTTTGAACAGGTCACGCATATTGACAAAGCCAAGCGGACTGGGTCCTCTGGATAATCTCTGGACGAAGAGGGCGGCCCGAGGTCAAAAATTCCCCCACACCGGCATAAGCTTACCCATGAACATCTGGATATTATAATCAAGAAGTCCATGGCTTACCCCAACAGGTTCCTGCATTCCTCAAGCACTGTCTCAGTTACGTTTCTCTCATGCATTCTGAGTCTCCATCTGAAGATCTATATTCAGTTAAAAGTATGTTAGAATTGAGCGCTTGAGCGTGTTTCTCTTCTTTTGGATTACTTATGGAAGAAGATTCTTGTGTCAAGGTCGTCCTTACTTTTTTTCACTGGTGCTTTGTGGAACAATAGGTCAGACTTAACTGTGTAGTTTACATCCATTCTGTTGGACTATCTCTCGAAGGACTGTAAACAACTGCTGGATTATCTGATTATTGAAGAAGAGAAGAGCAGTCCCTTAAGCCAGCCCTGAAGCAGCCATGGGTATGAAGTGTTAACGACTTCATTTTTTCTTAGCCATGGCATATTAACATGGATAACAAGAATAAGCGTAAGCGGCGGCAAACTCTAAGTGCCCTATGGACCGTGAAGCCCGCTTAGTCACAAAAGAAGTCGTCTGAACGGCCTGATGAACCCACCGCTCCCTCCTGTAAAGACATTCCTCTATTCCCTGCAACCAAGACCGCATGACCGAATTGTCCCACAGGTTGAGAACTTAATGAGAAAAACTTTTAACTAGAATACTTTATAATAGTTAATTTCATGTAACCAAAGTGCGGTTATGTAGTTGGATAATTAAAGAGTATGCTTACTGATTTACTAATTACTTCTGAATGATTGCTGCGTCTGATTGTAGGCCTAAAAGACTAATAAATAGTAAGACTTTTCTAGAAAACAAGTTGCGGAACTCATCAAATTCAGAACAAGTATAGAGACATGTGCTAATATTTTTATTTCATATACATGTAACAATCTCAATAAAACATTGAAAGCATTTAAATGAAATTAACGTATCTAAATAATTTTTAAAAAATTATTAAAAATTTAAAAATATTATTTTGTAATAGCTGAAAAAGGTTCCGGAACACCGGCTGAAAAAAGCACTTGATAACTAAGACTTAATAGGTATTATTATTAAGACAGTGTAATTATGTGAGTTTAGTTTTTGATGAAATATTATAACGCCACTACCTCTCCGCCGTGACTGACCCCCCTGCGCAAAATCCTGCGGGCGCCCATGGCCATGCTATTCACACAGGAGTCATTTGTCTGCCGGGAATAGCAGCGCAGATGGATTCACCGTGTGTCGAATCCATCCGGTAAACCAGGCGGTCAACGAGGATCAAACATTAGCCGACCACACCACGCCCTGTGTGTGTGTGTGTGTGTGTGTGTGTGTGACACTGCTTGTGTGCGTGTGTGTGTGAGAGAGAGAGTGTGTGTTTGTGTGTGTGCGTGTGTGTGTGTGTTGTGTATGTGTGTATGTATGTGTGTGTGTGACACTGCGTGTATGCGTGTGTGTGTGAGAGAGAGAGAGTGTGTGTGTGTGAGTGCGTGTGTGCGTGTATGTGTGCGTGTGTGCGTGTTTGTTTGTGTGTGTGTGTGAGTGAGTGTGTATGTGTGTTTGTGTGTTTCACTGCCTACGCTAGACAGAAAACCTCATTTATCGTCGCGCCCTATACGGCGACCACTTGTACAACGTCCGTGACATTCTTAGCCTGTTCAACCATTCAGACCTACATACTCGTTGAACGTACTAGTTGAGAGTAGGAGTGAGCTTTTCTCTGGACTCTGACATTCACTGCACTTGGCGTGATTGATAAATGATAAGTCATTTTTGCAAACGAGGAAGGGAGACTCGTTCGTTTGGCACTTGCGATGACCTGTCTCAGAAAATCATCGTTAAAGAGCGACAAAAGCTCTTCAATGACTGAGCGATGATAAGCAAAGCTCAACCAGCCACGGCTGAAGTACATGTATATCGTAATCGTAATCGTAATCGTAATCGTAATCGTAATCGTAATCTCCCAACTTCTAAATCGCCACTCGAAAGCCAAGCGCAGGGCACCAGCTTATTCACGAGCGCTGCGTCTAGTCAGAGCGGTTGTCCAAAAGAGTAGTCCGAGGAAGGTCCGAGTCCGGTTTCCAGAAGAGCAGAGGATGTTTCGTATAGAGGATTGCAAGTATAAGCCAGTGTCACGAAATAGAGTATCCCCCATACATGAGTATGGGGGATACTCCTTAGCGAAATGGAGTATTCGGTTTAGTTTGCATTTTTGGCGCTTTCTAACTGTATTCAGTCGTACTGTTTGGATTTATTGTACACATAAAATATTTTAAATTGCGTATCTTTAGTTTGTACATCGACCTGAAATTAATTTACTTCGTTTTTGGTGATTTTGACTGGATTTTCGTCGAGGCTATCGTGATGCATATGACGATGGGGGATAGAATGGTTTATCCCCCCGGATACTATTATAAACCTGTCTAGTCCATCCGGAAGGATAAAGTCATTCATCTCCCTGGATAGTCTTCGGACGGATACTCTATTTCGTGATACCGGCATTCAACATTCACCCAAGATATAAAACGGCACCTCATGGCCGCTGCCACCAATATTTTTTAATGATTTTCATAAGATAAAAGACTGTAGACGTAATCGCTTTTCCTAATTCTGTATAACGAGACAATTCCCCGACTGGAGATAAGGTAGGATAAGAGATAATCGTATACGGATGCATTAACTGCGTGCCTTTGTCAACAGTTCTTCTCCAAGCCCTGGTCGCCAGGAGACTTGAAGGAGATTGAAGAGCTGAGACAACACGAGTCCATATAACGGTTCTTTATCCAGATTACAATCTGCGAACTTTGCATGACAGATTCGAAAACCGGACCTAAGGATAACAATCCGGACCTGTAACCCAGTAACTCTGCAGAGTATCTTCCTTAAATAAAGTGACACTATGACGCCCTTTCCGCTAGATTGTATGCCCGCAGCCAGATACGTGTCGACCTGGGCCAATGTACTGTATGCGTCGGCGATACGCTGTTGATGCTGTGCGTCAGTCGTCCTGAAGCGTTTCGTTAACTAATGACTGTGTTTCTGTTGTCCCAGATCATATTGTCTCGGATCTTTTGTCCGACTAGACAAGCAGCAGTGGCGCCGTCGCAGGCGGAATAGTAATTGTGCAACAAATGACTATGGCCGCTTCCGTCTCTCTCACCGGAAATAACATCAGAGACGGATGCACTGCTAATGTCGAAATGCGCATGCGCCACAGGAGAATCGATTTCCGGTTCGTTGTCGATGTCTTCGTGGACTCTACGAACGAGGGAAGCTAGCAGGCTGTTAGTAGGCCTATAGGTATAGGGTAAGAGCGTCTACAGAAAATAGCAATACCTCGTGTAGAGGTAGGCCTATCTGAACGGCACTAAGCATTTGTTGCGCATAACCCAACACTGTTACAATAGTACTCCTCTTCTTCATTAACCCTGCTTTATCCGAGTCCTAAACGACATCACAAAACAGACAGTTAAATTCAGAGGCTCTGGCCAGCGATCAAGAGTGCACGAACCACAGTGCCATATGGGGTAGTGTATACAGAAAAAGTCAATGTATCCATTGGCGAGTGTAATATTTTATCATCGCTTTTACCATGGCCAAAAAACTCTGGAAGTTTTATAATTTAGGTCGATATGTCTTTATAACTTTATTATCTGCCTTTTCTTTCTTCTTCTCCTCTTCTCTCCCTGTTTTATCCTCCTATATTGTACATTTTCTCTTCTTCCTTTCCCTCTTCTTCCTTCTCTTTCTATTCCTCCTCCTCTACTTCCTTTTCCTTATCCTTCTTCTCTTTCCAACCTTCTCCGCTTCTTTTTCTCTTTATGGCTTCACGTTGGCGATTGATGTAGCGCCATCTGTCTGTAAGTATATCTGTCTGTCTGTCTGTTTATCTCTGTCTGTCTCTCTCTGTCTCTCTCTGAGATCTACTATGCGAACGTACAGGTATAGTACATCTTTTACAAGAATTTGAAAACTGTTCTCTATCGCCGTAGTTGGGCTGGGAGCGCCTCTGAGTAGGTTATCTTGGAGGGGCGCTATATAAGTCCTCTGAATGAATGAATGAATGAATGAATGAATGAATCAGATTACTACATTACTATACGACCACTAATATACACAAAAATGTGTCCAATAGGAACTCTCTCTAGAAAAAGCGAATCATCTCTGCTTGGGGGAACTAACTCTAAAAATTTAGAAATTAATCGTTACAATGTAAAAGGAATTTAATAAACCAGATAAAATTCAGGAAAGGAAAACGAAATCAGAAAGGTCTCACACTGAAATTAATATGCACGTAACAGAATCAAAGTAAACGTAGGCCAGTCACATGTATCAACGGTGTCCAAGCCTCCAATTAACGATAGTGACTCTTATACATTTTCTGGCATGGTTATGGTCAAATGGTCAGTTTTGAAACTAGGCCAAACACGTTCGAAAGCAAGGACACCGACATGGCCTTGACCTCGGGATGTGCCTTCACTCCATTTCCACGGGCTCCTCTCTGTTCAAGAACCCGTCAAGAAGGTCTCTGTCCGTTTAAGCATGAAACCGATGAGTTCCCGGTCGCAGACGGCATACAAATCCGGTCTCGACATTGACACAGCTTGCGACAGACTGCACACGCCATGTCATTCACTCAGGAGTCATTTGTCTGCCGGGAATAGCAGCGCAGATGGATTCACCGTGTGTCGAATCCATCCGGTAAACCAGGCGGTCAACGAGGATCAAACATTAGCCGACCACACCACGCCCTGTGTGTGTGTGTGTGTGTTTCAGTGTGTGTGTGTGTGTGTGTGTGTGTGTGTGTGTGTGTGTGACACTGCTTGTGTGCGTGTGTGTGTGTGAGAGAGTGTGTGTTGTGTGCGTGTGTGTGTGTTGTGTATGTGTGTATGTATGTGTGTGTGTGACACTGCGTGTATGCGTGTGTGTGTGAGAGAGAGAGAGTGTGTGTTGTGAGTGCGTGCGTGTGCGTGTATGTGTGCGTGTGTGCGTGTTTGTTTGTGTGTGTGTGTGAGTGAGTGTGTATGTGTGTTTGTGTGTTTCACTGCCTACGCTAGACAGAAAACCTCATTTATCGTCGCGCCCTATACGGCGACCACTTGTACAACGTCCGTGACATTCTTAGCCTGTTCAACCATTCAGACCTACATACTCGTTGAGCGTACTAGTTGAGAGTAGGAGTGAGCTTTTCTCTGGACTCTGACATTCACTGCACTTGGCGTGATTGATAAATGATAAGTCATTTTTGCAAACGAGGAAGGGAGACTCGTTCGTTTGGCACTTGCGATGACCTGTCTCAGAAAATCATCGTTAAAGAGCGACAAAAGCTCTTCAATGACTGAGCGATGATAAGCAAAGCTCAACCAGCCACGGCTGAAGTACATGTATATCGTAATCGTAATCGTAATCGTAATCGTAATCGTAATCGTAATCGTAATCTCCAACTTCTAAATCGCCACTCGAAAGCCAAGCGCAGGGCACCAGCTTATTCACGAGCGCTGCGTCTAGTCAGAGCGGTTGTCCAAAAGAGTAGTCCGAGGAAGGTCCGAGTCCGGTTTCCAGAAGAGCAGAGGATGTTTCGTATAGAGGATTGCAAGTATAAGCCAGTGTCACGAAATAGAGTATCCCCCATACATGAGTATGGGGGATACTCCCTTAGCGAAATGGAGTATTCGGTTTAGTTTGCATTTTTGGCGCTTTCTAACTGTATTCAGTCGTACTGTTTGGATTTATTGTACACATAAAAATATTTTAAATTGCGTATCTTTAGTTTGTACATCGACCTGAAATTAATTTACTTCGTTTTGGTGATTTTGACTGGATTTTCGTCGAGGCTATCGTGATGCATATGACGATGGGGGATAGAATGGTTTACCCTCCCCCCGGATACTCTAAACCTGTTTAGTCCATCCGGGGATAAATTCATTCATCCCCCCGGATAGTGTTAGGACGGATACTCTATTTCGTGATACCGGCATTCAACATTCACCCAAGATAACGGCACCTCATGCATGGCCGCTGCGACCAATATTTTTAAATGATTTTCATAAGATTAAAGACTGTAGACGTTATCGCTTTTCCTAATTCCGTATAACGAGACAATTCCCCGACTGGAGATAAGGTGAGATAAGAGATAAGCGTAGGATGCATTAATTGCCTGCCTTTGTCAACAGTTCTTCTCCAAGCCCTGGTCGCCACGAGACTTGAAGGAGATTGAAGAGCTGAGACAACAAGAGTCCATATAACGGTTCTTTATCCAGATTACAATCTGCGAACTTTGCATGACAGATTCGAAAAGCGGACCTAAGGATAACAATCCGGACCTGTAACCCAGTAACTCTGCAGAGTATCTTCCTTAAATAAAGTGACACTATGACGCCCTTTCCGCTAGATTGTATGCCCGCAGCCAGATACGTGTCGACCTGGGCCAATGTACTGTATGCGTCGGCGATACGCTGTTGATGCTGTGCGTCAGTCGTCCTGGAGCGTTTCGTTAACTAATGACTGTGTTTCTGTTGTCCCAGATCATATTGTCTCGGATCCTTTGTCCGACTAGACAAGCAGCAGTGGCGCCGTCGCAGGCGGAATAGTAATTGTGCAACAAATGACTATGGCGCTTCCGTCTCTCTCTCTCCGGAAAAGACATAAGAGACGGATGCAATGCTAATGCCGAAATGCGCATGCGCCAGAGGAGAATCGATTTCCGCTTCGTTGTTGTCAACTTGTCGATGTCTTCGTGAAACAAACGAGGGGAGGTAGCAGGCTGTTAGTAGGCCTATAGGCAGTGATGTAGTACTCGAGTCCGGCCTGGGGACTCGAGTCCGACTCGAGTCCGATTTTTGTGGACTCGACTCGGACTCGGACTTGGCTTGTCAGGACTCGGACTTGGACTCGGACTCGAAGGCCCGGACTCGAATTTGACTCGATGACTCGGTTTCCGAGTCACAATTTTGTTTCGCGATAAAATACGATTTGTATACTTGCTTACTTACGCTTCCAAAATAGATATTGTAAACTAAAGAGCGCATTAGATATTAACGAACACGGCGCCGTAAGGGGGGGGAGGGGGTGGGGGGTGAGGCGTTCAAAGGGCATCGGGTGATCACGCCACCCAGCCAGAGATTATATTCTTCGGCGTATTCGGAGTTAATTGGTGCAGCAGACGCGCCCAAGAGGCAGGATTTCTTGAGTTTGCAGTCGCTGGCAATTCTTCACCGCGATCCTCGAGATCCCAAGTAACGGCTGGGCAGAATCTGCCGTCAAGCGTCTCATGATCAAAGCCAACTAAGGGAGAGCTGACCCGTTTCTAATGCTTCTGACCTAGCGTATTCACCCCATTCGCGCAACTGGGCCAGTCGAATGGCAATCGGACATTAAGCGAATTTGCAGCTCTCCGTGCACGAACCTTAGGAGCCGTAGCATGTATCTAGATATAGATGTGTTAGCAATAAAGCAGTATTAAAATACCTTAGTCTAATCTCATTGTTTATAAATCAGTTTTTCTAAGCGTACATCTTCAGTTATTCTTGTAATTAATTATTATGGCTGAGGTCCCGAAGCCAAAAGTTGTAGCGGACAAATTACATTACATTAGGCCTACATTATGTTCTTCAAAAAACTTAAGATTTTGTTTAAGATTTATTATGATTAGACTTTCCTGTTACGCGCTTTTATGCAAGATTCTTTTTGTTTAGGCGCGCTATAAATGACAGTTTAATAACAAAAAAAGTAAGTAATAATAATAATAATAATAATAATAATAATAATAATTAAAAATTAATAAAATTCCTGATATTTTTCTATGATATTAAATTGCGTGTTTCAGTGTATTTTGGGCTTGAAGGACTCGGACTCGGACTTGGACTCGATCTTTGTGACTCGGACTCGAGCAACTCTGGACTCGAACTCGACTCGACTCGGCTTAGGTGGACTCGGACTTGACTCGGACTCGGCTTAGGTGGACTCGACTACATCACTGCCTATAGGTATAGGGTAACAGCTCCAACAGAAAATATATCAATACCTCGTGTAGAGGTATAGGCCTATCTGAACGGCACTAAGCATTTGTTGCGAATAACCCAACACTGTAGTACCTCCTCTCTCACACACACACACACACACACACACACACACACACACACACACACACACACACACACACACACACACACACACACACACACACATACACACACACACACACACACACACACACACACACACACACACACACACACACACACACACACACACACACACACACACACACACACACACACACACACACACACACACACACACACACACACACACTGCTTTAGCCGAGACCTAAACGACATCACAAAACAGACAGTTAAATTCAGAGGCTCTGGCCAGCGATCAAGAGTGCACAAACCACGGTGCCATTTGGGGTAGCGTATACAGCAACAGTCAATGTATCCATTGTTGGTATACCCTCATGCATAATGTATCCATTTTTGGTACCCTCATGCATAACCCGCTGCTACGTTTCCCATGTACATGGGTAGCCCTGTTAGCGGAACCCTGGTCCCTTAAGGGTATCTCACCCTTTGCTTTTTGTTGGCGATTCTATAATATTTTGTGATGTTGTGATGTTGCCTATACTTGAAGGAATAAAATCTGTGGTTATGGTTATGGCTTGGAGTGTAATATTTTATCATCGCTTCTACCATGGCCAAAAAACTCTGGCAGTTTTATAAGGCCGATATGTCTTTATAACTTTATTATCTGCCTTTTCTTTCTTCTTCTCCTCTTCTCTCCCTGTTTTATCCTTCTTTTGTACATTTTCTCTTCTTCCTTTCCCTCTTCTTCCTTCTCTTCCTATTCCTCCTCCTCTACTTCCTTTCCCGTATCCTTCTTCTCTTTCCCACCTTCTCCGCTTCCTGTTCTTTCTCTTTATGGCTTCACGTTGGCGATTGATGTAGCGCCATAGATCAACTTTACTCACGAAGACTAAGTGATGCTCTTATGCAGCAATCGAGATGTGAGACCGGCTCTTCGTCGATTCAAACGAATCATAGCGCACCATAAACAGCTGAGTCATTAAACACAATCTCAACATCAAACAAGGTTGGTTCGTGCTTGTAGCAAAATACATTTATAGCGGCAATTTTTTGTCACAGATGTTTATCCTCAGTGTTCAAAGCAGAAGTCGAGTGTCTGGTGTGGTTTTGTGGTGTGCGGTAGCATAAATATTGTGCTATGCAGTTGCCAGTTTATATTTCGCCGCTCACAGACCCAACTGGTGAAGTATGGTCCCTCTCATTATCAAAGTCAAGAGAAAATAGTTAAGTTTCAGAGCACCATGCTGCAACAGTACCGCCACCCACAGCCGCGTAAACTCTTTAATCCTGCAATCCCATGGGCTTGAACTTGCCTTTGTTAGAGGCTTGTAGTCTTAGATGAATACTCTGCTTTCAAAATAGCCGAAATCTTTGCTCTACTTTTCGAAATAGCCGAAATTCGTCACCGCTAACATCGCTCTTTGAATCTTGTGTAGGCCTACCTGTGGGCAGGCACAGACCCCCAGACATAGACGGTAGACCCCCTCATAAAACCGCCACCTATCCTTCTCTTTTAATTCTTCACTCTATCGATTACGTTTTCTTCCAGGCGGAACAATCACTTAAAGTTGTACCTTGACCAGAACAACTCACAGACACTTACTGTCTAGAAATAGAGCACAACCACTGTGGCCAAAGATTACATTCTGCAGGGACCTAATATGAATGCTATAAGTTAGTTAGTTAGTTACACTTTATTATAGATCCACTCAAAAAACCTCTTCTCACGCTAGCCTAAATGATTTGTAATAGATGATTCATTAATGACATAAAGTCATTAAGAACAAAGTTCACCGCTAAAACAAGGGCTCAGATACGACGACATATTATTATTGGGTAAATCAATCTTTGCTGAACTTTCACCAGCTGATAATAATAATAATAATAATAATAATAATAATAATAATAATAATAATAATAATAATAATAATAATAATAATAATAATAATAATAATAATAATAATAATAATAATAATAATAACAATAACAATAATAATAATAATAGAGATTTGAGTGCCGTAGTTCGTAAGCAGTCGATGACTCGAAGCAACGATTCAGAAGCACTGATATTTAGAGCTTCAGTCTGTTTTTAATACCGCTGTCCAATCTGATCTAATCCAATCTAATCTAATCTAATTTAATCTAATCTAATCTAATACTAATCTAATCTAATCTTAAACCTCTATACAGCCATTTTCACAATGCACGAGACACCAATCGGATTGTGCTTCGAATGTAACGATTAAGCGATATGTCGTCGTCATCTTAGTGGCGTAAGTCAACGACGTCCTCTCTCTCTCTTGACGTCACTGACTGCATAGGGCTTGTGGTAATCAGACGTCTTTGTCCGTTGACGCATGAAACCGATGAGTTTCCGGTCGTAGACGGCATACAGATCCGGTCCTCTATACATTGACACAGCTTTGCGACAGCAGACAGCACACGCCATATCTCAAATATAACCTATTCTTCCGCTGTAATATATTTTGTTGCATGTTCGCTGTGTCAATGCTACGCCTACGGACACTTGTGGCATTCGTCCTTCAAAGGGCCACTCAAAAGGTCATTCAAATGGTCATTCAAAGGGTTAAATTAACGGCGAAACGAAGAGGGACGACCGCGTCTTAGTGGCCTCTGCTGAGATCCACCATACTAACACCACTTCCTCCTTTTGTCCCTCTGTACTAGTTATAGTTTATTTCTGTAACTGATTCTTTGTTCGCCTCTTTTTGTATNATACCCATCTAATCTATGAGATCCGCCATCTAAAGGATTCGAAACCTCACTGTTTTTAACAACTATAAGCTTAATCGACCATGACCTAGGGCCTAGGCCTATGTAAGACTTAGGTGTGTTTCACTCATTTTATGTTTATGTCCCTATTCAAGCAGCGAATATCAAGTCGCCTAGGCAGCCATAGGAAATATATCGCCTGAGACAAACACCATTATCTATCTATCTATCTATCTATCTATCTATCTATCTATCTATCTATCTATCTATCTATCTATCTATCTATCTATCTATCTATCTATCTATCTATCTATCTATGAGATTTATATAGCGCCCCTTCAAGGTTACTACTCAGAAGCGCTTAGGCATATATATGAATATACTATTATAGGGTAATGTATACCTTAGACATAAGCCTTTCCTGCGGAATTCATCTTCCCATCATCCCATGGCCTCTATATACACAAAGGCCTATAGGCTACAGAGGCCAGCAAAAAGGTTAACTGAAAGCAAGGGCTGCTCTTGATAGATCCGCGTGACATATAGGGCTTATCTATATAGGTGTAGGCATATATATACACCGGGTCTTCTGTTTCTTCAGAAAGTAAGAGTCTGAGAGGAAGAGGCAGAGCTGGTCAGAAATGGATTGGATGGACGATGGATAGATGGAGATGGATGGATATATAGGGATGTGTCCTTTCGACGTACTTAGTTCTCTCCAATTACCTTTTACCCGAGCGTCGTTGATACTTTAAACAAACACCAGGCGTCGCTCCACGGTCGACATCCGATCCCCCTAACACAACCAACGAATCCGGATCAAACGATCCGCCGGGTAATTCTCCCACAACCACCACCACACCCCAAACTCCTCCGCGATGAGAACATCTAAGTACCCTCTTCTCTGCATCGGGTCCTTAATCCTAGATTCCCCTCTTTAAACACCACCCCTCGGGCGCTCACTCTGTCTGCCTATGTCGCTCCCTCTCTCTGTCTGTCTCTCTCTCTCTGTTTCTCTTTCTCTCACTCCAAAAGGGAAGGCCCCCTATTCGTATATAGATGCCTAAATGCGGTTGCTTCCCATTGCGTGGAGGAGTGGGGGTGGCCAATGAAACAGCGCCTGATCAATCTGATTAAAATCGTCGTCGAACGGTTGCTGATGTTGCTTTTAATGACGAGCATCCTGTCTCAGAACGATGAACGCCCGGAGGCGGTCAAAGAGGAGGAGGAGGGGAGGGAAGAGCAGGAGGAGAGGAAGGCAGGAGGGAGCTGATCAAGGAAGAGCTTTAAGCATCCGGTTGCTGATGTTGCAGCTGAAATTTCTTGACGATTGCGTCAGTTTACACAGAAGATGTAACGGTTAAGTAGGCTTTCTCTGTAACTCTTTCTCTCTATCTGTCTCGCTGTCTCTATCTCTATGTGTATCTCTGTCTTTTTCTCTAAATGTAGGCCTACTATTGTACTGTAAATATCATGGCCCTTTCATGGGCATAGGGTCCATTAGTTATCTAAAGAAATGGTTAAATTATACTATATATATATATTATATAGGCCTATGTACTTAGACTCCAAACTCGAATTACGTCGCAGCGGTACACCGACAGCACAACGACCGCTGAAGATCGGGACCTCTCGTCTCAGTTACAAGAACAGCGCCAAGTTCCTTGGTGTGGTATTTGACCGGTATCTTACCTCAGGGAGAGAATTGTCGGGGTCCCAGTCTTTCTTAGGATCCCATAGTAAAGTCTACATTTCACACCGAAACTGCACGTGAATCAACATCTACCCCCTTCCCCAGTTATTTTTTACAATTCCCATACTGTACTTATCTGACTTCTTGTATCTTAATTGCATCGTCAGCGATTTGGCTTTGTGATATTTACGGGCTCGAATCCACAGAAAACTTTGCCAAAAGCACGCTCACAGTTCTGCTTATGATGTGACCACTTTCTCTTCGTAGCTCAACTTCACTTCCTTCCTTCAAAAGCGGCTCAAAACTCACTATTTCTCCTTGGCTTTCAAGGATTTAGAAACCTAACTGCATCTTCATCTGGCGACTGACTATCCGCGCCTCAGATTCACATTTCGGTGTGACCTTGCGCGCGTTACAAATTTATTTAATAATAATAATAATAATAACAATCAACAATACGCGTAGAAGCAAAGAACTGGTCTACCTGTAGTCTTAACTTATGTTGAACTGAAAGTTCCTTTTTCATAGAATTCAGATTTCAGAATT
Source organism: Aporrectodea caliginosa (assembly GCA_020284085.1). Taxonomy (NCBI): domain Eukaryota; kingdom Metazoa; phylum Annelida; class Clitellata; order Crassiclitellata; family Lumbricidae; genus Aporrectodea; species Aporrectodea caliginosa. Next base: position 2,830,925 of record JACEVL010000117.1, on the reverse strand, counting down.
TCAGTTTCATAGAGTTTGCAGCATCTTAAGTTTTGTTTGCAAATCATCTAGATTTTACGATAGGGTCTAATATGCAGAAATCGAAAAGTTTTTAAAAATAAAAAGTAAGAATAGCCTAACGTTGTATTGTATTGTATTGTATTTGAACACTTGTTATAGCGCCCCAACCAGATTTCCCATTCAGTGGCGCTCCCCGACTACTGCGCGAACGCTGAATCGGAGTTTCACGCCGAAGCGCATGAGCAATTGCGAGTGAAGGACTTGCCCAGGGTCCCTACGCGGCGGCTTGAAGTGGATTCAAACCCGCAGCCCTTCAGCTGCAAGGCACCGAACATACCCCTATACCACAGCGCCCCAGTTGTATTGTGATGTGCTGTATTGTGTGTTGTATTGTACTCCACGTTTATAATGCGACCGAGCCACCCGCAGTAAAGATCCGAGAAATTAATCTCTAATAATCCGACCCGACCGGGAAGCGAACCCGGGGCGCCGGCGCGGCGAGCGGGCACCAACCCACTCGGCCACTCAGGATCCTGTGAGTGGAGTTAAAGGAGCGCTTCCCCCAGTGTAGCTTCCTGGTTGTTCTAATTAGAGCACGCTCTAGGGCACTGCTTTCCAAAGAAACTGATCAAATTGTCTTGGAATCAAGAAATGGATAGACCTACTATAGGCCTACATTTTAAAAGTCATTACAAAAACACTTATTCGGCTAGCATTTAAAGAGCAACAGAGTCATAGAATTGGCTAAACATGCATTTAAATCAATTTTTAATACATTTGAGGAATTTAGGTGATCGAAAACGAAACGAGAAATAATTAATAATTAATTTGACACCGGTCCTCCTGCGCAGTGGGAAAATTCCCGCCGGTCCGTGACACTGAAAGTTTTAGAAGCGCTGCTGTAGGGGAATGCGCATCACTTTGCGAGATACAACAAATGCACTATGTTAAGTGTTCTGATACATACAGACATACACACATGCATACATGCACACATACATACATACATACATACATACACACATGCATACATACACACGTAAATAAACACACACGCATACATACATGCATACACGCATACACACACATACACACAGTCATACACACATACATGCACACACATACATACATACATACATACATACATACATACATACATACATAAATACATGCATACATACATATGCATACAAACATGCGGGATGCTTCATTTGCATAGACGAAGGAAGCAAGGTTTGACAAAAACTTGATAAATAACAGACAAAATTGGAGATAATTGTTTTGCGCACATCCAGTGCATTTAGTCAGGAATTGACGATAATCACGATGATGACGACGACGACGATGATGATGTATAAGAGCCAAGCGCCAATCAGCAGCATTTCGAGGCATCATTCGATACAGCTAGCAGCAAAGGCGCGACAGGATTGGTCAACGGGCGTGGCCAAATACCAAATTAGATTCCAGGAAGATCATATTAACTCAATGTGACAAAAGGGTTAGTGTGCCAATTCTGAAGAACTTCTACTGCACGATTGATATATGAGGTAAGTATACATATGCAGTGTACGGGCTTGGACATAATCTATAACCCGACAGAGGTCAAAATGTCATGTCGTGCTGACTCGTGCAAACATCTCTGTAGGAAAACTCATTCTTATTTAAGGCCTGGACTTTACTCGGCTAGAGCCTTATAATTAATAGATTCGTTTAAATTCGTTTCCATATGAAAACGTTGGTTTTGATTTGTTTCTTGGTGTAGAATTCAGATTTCCTATTTCAGATTTCCTATTTCAGATTCACGCATGGCTATAAAATGTATACTAAGAAATTGAAGTCATGGACGTTTTGCGTTTTTATTGTAATTTATTGGAGTTAGCATGAAGACAATTAATGTGGATGACGTTAAAATAATTTAGAAAGAAATAAACTTAGACTCGAAGGCTCGATATCATATAGGCCTATATATATAGCGAACTTTTTCCCTGTATAAGATTAACGCAGACTAAATAAATCGTACCGGTAATTAAGATTGTTTAGATAGACTATAGCCTATACTCTTAGCGGGCTACTAATTAGGAATAATTAACTATTTCTATCAGCCGTTGCGTAGCTGTTAATTATTTAGTTGGCCTATACTGGTATTAGACTTACTGACGACAATGGTGCAATGTAACGCATGCCATGGATGGATCCACAGTTTAACGGCAGCTTATGACAACATAGGCCGTTGCCGCCGACAAAGATTAGTTTTTGGCATATTACAACGCATGCCATGTAATGTAACTGAACTTTATAGCGCCTTCCCTTCCTTGTCTCTGGAACGCACATCACCAACCTAAATGACATCAGAGTTTATTTACCATGAATAAGTTTATCTTTATGCAAAATAATATTCGAATAAGCCTAAACGCATAGAACCTAAACAGCGGATTACCAGCCAGGATTTACAGCAGGGCTATTAGTGCTGGTGAATAAGCTGGTATCCCTATATATATGGCACTGAGACATTTAGGAGATTTATATTGCAATTGATGCCATGTTGAAAAATTCCTGGTCCGTGTATCATCGAAGATCAAAGAGAATGAGGAATGACAGCAGTTGAATGTAGATATCGCACCATACTCCTATGCTTACCGACTGATCACACACCCATCACCCGGATCGATGGTAGATGAAGGGGAAAAAAAGTCATCCATGAAAAAAGTAAATTGTAGGCTAAACATACCAGGAATAGCTGTACGTGTAAGCCGTCGTTGGCCCAGTGATCCAGTGCTGTGCTTCGGGGCTTCGAATTATAAGCACGAACAACAACAAAATTATTTCAAGTTATTTGTTTCACTATCCTTCTCTAGCGGACCTGGCAATAAAATTGGCACAATCGACGGGAAGATGAGACAGTAATGAAAAATCTGGTTACCCGTTGTTATACGCCGAGGCTAAGCAAATGATGTCGCCTATTCTAAATACCTATATACTTCTGGCTGCCTTTCTGAGTTGACTTAAGGGAATAACCGTCTTTGTCGTTATCTTAGGATGCGAAGAGCAATACTGAAAAGTTCTTGGACCAACATGTCCGGGTGTCTGTCATCACCAACCTGTCAGGACCTCGGAATTCCCCCAACGGACAAGTACTCCCTGAAGGACGCGCCAATCATCGGCAGCTGTGGCACTGCCGCTGGAATCAAACCCGATCTACGCGGTCACCAAGGCTGCTACGACTCCACTCTGCACTCGGTGGATTTCCACGCCACCCCCGCAGCATCCGGGCCTACTCCCCCGGTCGCCCACGCCAACTACTGCCCCAACCCCTACGGCTGCTACCCCACGGGTTACAGCAACTGCCATCTGACGGTGGGGAGCCCCGTCGTCGTGGAAACCCCGATCTTCGTTCACAAGCGAAACGAACGCGAACGGGAAAGGGT